>CAUYRT010010437.1:0-21893 GCA_963574885.1 Lepilemur ruficaudatus
GGCCGGGTTCAGTGTATTTTTAACGCTTGCTTTTGTCGGTTAGAGTGTATCGAGCCCGTACCGTGTGAAGGACACCCGCACGTCTACCTGGAGCATCGTGCAGGCGCGAAGCCCCGGCCACCTGACTCTGCAGCTGCGACAGGTCGCGCATGGTGAGTGTCACCTCACGTGACTGCAATGCACCTTCTCTCCAAGTGTCGGTTTTTGACGGCCTCGTTCATTTCAGAATGGTAAGTGGAGAGGGTGTTTACCTACGATGGCCTCACAGACTTTGGAAATGCAGTTAGTTTTTTAAACAATTGGCTCTAAGGCCTTCATTTCTGCATCTTCAGCTCCTCCTATGGGATGTCTTAAACAAGCCGCGTTTCTATGAACAGCTGCCACGCGGCCGTGCTTCACCTCCTGGGACCCTCCCCAGAGCCGGGCGGTGGCAGAAACCTGACCCTTGGGAGGCTCCTTAAAGAAGGGAAAAGTCAGACCCTCGGGGGCAGTTCGGTCATTCGGTCGCAGGGTCCCAGTGATCATGTCAACAATTTCAGAACTTCCACAGTTAAAAATACTTTATTTTTAAGTTCATACAAAATACAGTCATGTACAAAAACGTACATAATGTTTTTCATTCGATTTCCATTTTAAAAAAAAGGACAATGGCAATTTCAAATGCTCTCTGCTTAGTGTCATGTAAACATTGTTCTGGGCCCATGTTATTCACTATAACTTTTTCCGTTTCTGGAGATTTTCATGACCGTGGAGGTATTTTTCAGATGGCGAATGAGATCTGCCAAACCTACTGACTGAGCTGCACACGTGAGCTACACAGCTAGCCTGATTCCAGGTAAAATGACATTTTCTAGAGACGTACCTGCAGCTTGGTAGCAGGAAGTTGCGACTGTACACAGACTGTGATTTGATATACGTATCAGTGTCAATCTGGATTCGGCCCCGGCCTATAGACATCCGTGTATCATGGGGGATCACGGTGGAGGACACAGATCTCTGCTTGGGAAAGCGGCCAGTGCCACCGTGCGGTGCCAGCACACATACCTGTATGTTACTCGTCTGGAGTGTGCTGTGTCGGCCACCATTTGAAATAGTGCCAGTGTGCACAATTTGAACATAAAAATTAGAAAATGTTTACCCAGTCATTTAACAAAAGAGACTCTTAAGTGCATTTTGAAGGTCAAGTGGGAAAAACAACAACAGGAATTAATGAAGGGACAGAAAGCACATTCTGGGTTCTGCAAACACGTGGGCCTCAGAGGAAACTCACTGCTGCGACATTTGGTATCGGTTTGTTCCTCCTCACTGATGTAACCAAGTGGGTCCTGAGAACGAACATCACAAGGCCTTGGTCTCAGTGTAGAAGCCACCTCTCCCCAGCTGGGACAAAGCAATGCAGGAAGCAGCGTGTCAGGAAGAGGCCCTCTTGATAGCGAAACGGAATTTGGACCACGACTAGCCTTCGCAAAGCAGTACTAGTCTGTGGTGTTCATCTATCTATATGCACCATCAAAAGCAGGGAGGTGTTGCCCTGAAGAAAATGGCATCTCCATCATCAGGTTAAAAGTATCTTAAGAAAAGAAAAAAATCAACAAACTTCAAAATTTGATTTTTCTGTGTAAATCTGTGATCGGTTTGGATACCAGGCCTAATTCTGTCTCCTAAGAACGGGGTAACCCCCAGGTAGAACAAACTTAGTTAGCAGTCACGCCCACCCCTGTGTTCTGCCAACCAACCGAAATGTTCACCGGATAAGGAATTCCCGGCTCAGCCACATTCACAAATGCTCAGCCCTCCGAGGAGCCGAGACTGCTGGCCTCAGGACATCTCAATACAGTATTTATGACACAGGCATGGCCCTGCGGCATTTGTCTTGGGCTGGGAATGTCACACCTGGGAGCAGGCACACACTGCAGGCGGCCTTTCCCGCCGCACGCAAGCATTACATCAGAATGCGACAACGCAAAACTCACGCTGCTGTTACAGAGCCGTTGCCGATTCCTGCCCTGGCAATGGAGGATACTCTCTTGACTTCAAATTGGCAACCAAAGGCAAGGAATCTTATCTAAAAGCTCTCACTGCATTCCAGCTGGCAATTAAAAAAAAAACTAGTATGCCCGCTTGAAATCTGATTTAGTCTTTAATGGACATTTCCCTGAGTTGGAAGATCACCAAGATTGTGCCAGCTTTCTCCTTCTACCAGCACAGGACAAACTTCTCAGCAACCCTTTATCCTACACCTTGTCTTAGAAAGTGAACTTGAACCTAAATGGGTCAAAGATGAAACGCAGTAATGACATCATAATATAAACACCTATTCAATGTTTACTCCAGAATGAACACAGTAAAAGCATGTGCTTATGAAAATGACAAGCTTCTGGCTTCTCTAATTCTATGATCAAATTTGTTTATGCTTTACCTTTACTTATCACTGTTATTAAATAACCCGACACTGATCTTGTTGGCATGTACTAATAAACACACACACATTCCCACGAGAGAAGGAAAAACCGCAGTCTGGAGCATCCGTCTCTGAGAAGCCAATTAAGCCGCTGCCTCTAGCATCCCGGGCTGCACGAATGGTTGCCAGGGAAACACACTTGCCTCAGCAGAGCCAGAAACCACTGACTAACACGCCTTCAAATTGGATCTGGTGTAAACAGGGCTCCCCCGCTTCACTGGGGCTCCATTTCATGAAGCACAGATTAGAAATTACAAAGGAAAACACGAAATTCTGCATAAAATTTATTTTACTATAACTTGGTGTTTTCTTTTATTGGATCATACAAATTTGAATGGAGATTCCTGAATAAATCTTTTAATTTACCTTTGGCAGAAACAAGAGATTTCAAAACATTTAGTAGCCTCTTAATTATATGGAGCTTAAAAAAAAAAAATTCTGTTGCGTATTTTTTCCAAAAGAATAGTCTTAAAGAGATGTGCTTTAAAAGTGAACTGGTAATGATTTATAGCATAGCTTATTTATTTAAGAGAACAATTATTTTAGACAGACCAGACATGTATTTCTTTTAAAAAACACAATTTTTGGTCATGTGAATGACTGATGTTCAGTTTTCAAAAATAGAAAATGTCCTAAAGTGCATCATTGTGTTTATATATAGCAATCTGCAGTGTAAACAGTAGGACAGAGGTTCCAAACTATGTACATCTAGATTTGTGGGATTATGTACCGTCCTTAAAGTGTGTGGATTAAAACTGGGGTACTTTCAACACATGCTTCTACATGATTATTTTTAAGAGCAAACTTAAAGGTTTTCTTTCCCCCACTCCCGGCTTAAACAATTTTCAATGGATGGAGGAAAGTTGCTGCCTCACTTAGCGATAGAAAATCCTATCAGACCAGTTTCTCAAGACCCAGTTTCAAAACTGACAATGGGTCAGTACAGTTGTACGTTCTCTTTTTCTCTTTATTAAAACAAAAATTTCCCCTTTCAGAAGGCAACTCTCAGCACACGCAGGAGGGCAGAGCTGGCCCCGGCCCCGCAAAGCACCGAGGGGACCCGGAGCACGCTCGTCAGCGGGGACAGAACGGTAAGTAACAACACATCCAAAGTGACGTCAAGCACACTGAAGAGATGAACGATTTGGTGCCTTAAATTCCCTGGTCCCTCCAAGATGTCTAATATAGACAGCTTTGTGACAAGAGTCTTTGAAAAAATAATAATTGCAATCGGCCACACACCGTTATTTTTTCTTTTCATACATAATCTTGAACACGGTATGATTAGATTCTGCCTTGGGCTCAGCTCTGAGGGCTACATTCACCCATCAGTGTGGGGGTTAGTGCAGAATTACTGTTTTTTCCTAATTAAACTCTGGTAGTGTTCAGGAGGCCCAGAACACAGCCCCTGTCTCCCGTGATCCTCCACACGGGGCTGAGGACAGAGCCGGACCCTTTGGGCTGGCCAGTGCGGCAGACAGGTGGCCAGAGCAGAGCGGGTGCCCGGCGAGCGCGTCAGGGTCCGGGAGGGGGCCCAGGCTCTTCTCTGTCACCGACAGCCAGCATTACCAGAGCCGCTGCTACAACCTGTCCCTCCATCCTCGGCAGCCAACGTGGTCCCAGTCGGGGATCGAAGCTGCCTGTCAGCTGAGGGAGTCTAGAGGAAACACCTCGAAGGGACGACCGAAGGTGGGCAGAGGCAGCGTCCAGACGTCTACCTGAGCGCGGAGGGGAAGGCGAGTCACGGGGTGGGGAGGGCACGCAGCCATCCGACACGTGTCCTCAGTGGGGTCACGGCGTCGTCTGTGCAGCCAGATGCTGATCCCGGGGCCGCAGGGCTGCGCACTCCCCGGGTCCAGGCCGGGCCGACGTCGGGCCGCCGGTCGCGCTCCAGCGAGGCGGTCCTCACGCAGACGCGGCATCGGCATCGCCCTTGCTGATGAGCACCTCCAGGAGCCTCAGTTTCGCCTTGATGTGCTTGTACGCGCTGTACTCGTCAGCCATAGGGGCCCGCTCTTCCTTCTGGACGTTTCTGGGGGAAGGAAAAGAAAAGGGGGCTAAGGATCACTTTTTGCCTCTCCTAGATGGTACTGTTCGTCACGTGGAAACTTGGCAGTCTGGCGACTTGAGAATCGGCGTCGCCAAGTGGTTCGCGGGAGCAAGGCTGGAGCTGGATTTAGACAAGTCATGGAAGGCTCTGATCTGTGTGCAGTCACTTGTGAACACGAAAGATTATGTCTCAGCCTAATGTTATATGAAGACAATTAAATTACGCCTTAAGACTCACTGGAGAAAGGTAACACCAACCAGTGCACTTTCTGCTTCTCATATGTATTGTTCATTCAAACTTGGCAACTAGCACCTTTGTTTTTTTTAAATGAACTTAAAAATCAGTAAGATTTAGAGCCTCCTATTCCCTGTTTCTTCCTCTAGTTTCTTAAGGGGAAAAAAAAACTCTAGTGTCATTGGAAGCTGGAAACTCAGCCTTAGGCTACTGGTTTTCGGTGAGGATTTGATGCAACAGGTTTGCTAAGTGTCAGCTGAACCCCCATCAGCCTTGGCCACCATCCAAGGAGCATTTCCTCTTGGAGGTCCACACCAACCTCATCACCTCACTGTCACCTTGAAGGGTTCGGTCCCTGGGCACGAACCCAAGACCAGGTGACAGGGAGGCTGCCCGAGAGCCGCTCTGGGGGCCCCCAGTGCTCAGGTCCCCCAGGAGTGAGGGGGGGTGGACACGGGTGCTACCTTCCGTTCTGTCTGAAGAAACTGTCTTCAAAATCACGAAGTTTCTTTCGAATCCTTTTCTTTTCTTCTCTCATTTCCTGAAGGTGTTCCAAGAGTTCAGGTCTAAGGAGGAGGAAAAATTTCAAGAAAATTAAGTCAAGTCTGAATTGTTGTAAACGCAGCCACTGTGTGAGTCCACAGGAGCTGGGGGAAGGGGGAGCAAAGGAAACCCTGCGCGGGCCCGAGGCCGGCAGGAGCAGTGTCCTCCGTCTCCCAGAAGCCCCAGCTTCTGGCGGCTCCTGCCACAAGGGGGCTCTCGGGTCTCGTGCAGGCCCCCGGCGCTCTGCTGGGTTTTTCTTCGGAGGGAAGAAAGGGCGTCCATGCTCAGCGTGTGTTCAGTGACGGGCTATGGCATATGGAGCACGCACAATGCCACTGAGAGAGGGACCTGCAGGTTGTTTAAGCAAGATCTCCAGAGCTCCCTCACGAGGCATGGATGGAACATATAAAAAAGCTGAGCCACAATTTAAAAAAAAATAAAAAATGGCTGTTTTATCAACACAGACACCCCCCCCAGGGTGGTCACTTGTGTCCTGTCAGCCAATTTTTTTTTAAATACAAAGGCTAAATAGTATTTTAAAGAGTGATTGTCACCCAACATTTCAGCACCACAACCAAGATGACGTACACTGAGGCAGCGTGGAGGTGCGAGAGCCCCGTGTCCTGGCTGCATCTCGGCGGTGTTCTGTCATCCATCGGGGAAATAAACCCGTCAGCGTCGTCTTCCAACTGGTCCAGGAGGCAGCGTGCGCTGAAGTCCATCTTCAGAGTGACCGTGAAGTCCGGCTTCGTGTTGCTGTCCTCTTCCGACCCCTCCTCTTCTTCCTGCAGGTACAGCAACCCCGATAAAAACCTGGGCACCTTCTGGGGCACTCTTTCACTACAAGTATCCTTTCAAAATCACTTCATCATCCAGACAAAATGTAGTTCCTTCTCTACACGGAGCAACACATATGGATAGGGATTATGTTTATGACTGAATCGATACACACATTTAATAACACGAACACTCAACAGAGAAAACAGACTATAAAACTATTAAAGTGAGCGTACGGCATGATTAATAATGGTCAAGGCCAAGGATAGCATGGAACAATCATCGTAATTTGTACCCTAAATCACATGAATCAAAAGAATTTAAAAATTTCCAGCACTATGACGGTACGAAACAAAATCCCTACCAATAATCTGGTGCTTTAAAGAATCCTACTTGTGCACCTCAGAAGGTATTATTAGGTTCTGAACATTTTCTGAAATCAAACAATATAGCCATTCTATCTAAGAGTTGAGATTAGAAACTGTTTTGTGGTTGCTTCATGTACAAAATTTTAGAGAAGATTGAAATGTTCATATTCCCATGATTGAAATCTTAACATTTATAAGCTTTTTCAAGGCATTTCCAAGAGCCATGACTGTATTTTTCGACATTTAAGATTCTAAGAAAAGTATGACATTCTTTGTCTTGATGATGCAAATGGAAAAACAAGGAAGTCAAACTAGTGTTTCTTAGTGCCGTTTAAAGCTTTGTAAGCCTAAGGAAGAAATAATATCAGTGTGAAAGACTTCAGAAGATGTAATTTACTGCCAAAATGCAGTCAGAGCAGGGAGAGTATCTTAAAAAATTTAAAAACTGGTTGAGAGTAGAGCTACATGAACCATAGCAAGTACAGCATCAGTCATTACAGTTCAGCCAGCGGCTTCAGGACCAATGCGGCAAACACAGCCCGGGCCGCAGCGGTGGCCGCTGGGGGGCGCAGTACATGCATGCAAACCGCACTCGGAGGATTTTCTGAGCATAAATTTTAGTATGTTTATAATGGCGCCTCTTTAGAAAAATAATGTGAATCAACAAGCAGGCAAACGAAGCAAAACAAAAAAGGACTATTATATAATTAAAAGTACTGCTATGCGGATAAAATTGGCAAAAGCTAGCTGGCTTTTCCAGATCGTCTCAGCTGTGACTTCGGATCCTCAATCTCTTTCCTTGGTCCACAAAAGTAAATAAATGCCTCAGTAATAGATTTTTCAATTTAAATTATTAAAAATATATTTAAATTTACAGAGTAAAACTGACTTTTTTTTTTTTTTAAGACTAGTCAAGTGCAGTATTGAGTAGAACATGGAGTTCAGTCTGTAACCGACTGTGAACAATCCAGTGAGATCACTACCTTCGGACCAGCCTAAAACTGACTTTTTAAATGATGATTTTAAAGTTTCTCTTTTTTTGTAAGAGGAAGTAACAATTCTCATCTATGTAGTTTTTATAAAAATTGAGACACTATTATGTCAAGGACCCGATAAGGCACCTGGCACACCGACTGTGCACGTCAGTGTTCTGTTCCCTGCTCCCCCTCGCCTGGAGGAGGAAGCCCGGGGAGAGCCACCTGCCTGTGAACTGGATGGAGGGAGGAACCTGGGCCCATCTCTTCACTGCTGTCTGCAGAGCTTGGCTCATGCCTGCATACAGTAGGTAATCAAAAAATGTCTGTTGAGCAGTCTAGTAATTCAATTTTAAGAGTGAACTTAAAGCTGTCAGGAGAGGGAAAGGAAGCTGGGGCCGCACGAGGCCACAGCAAAGGTGAGTCCGCTGTGAGGCAGGGCCGTGGGCAGTGCGCACCTGGGGCGCTTCTGTCCCCTAGGGGACATCTGGCAATGTCTGGAAACACTTTTGGTTGTTGCACCTGGGGAGGGGGTGGTAGTGGTGGCGGCACAGACCAGGATCTAGTGGGGGGAGGAGGCCAGGGGTGACGGTGAGTGTCACCAAGCACAGGACAGGCCCACGACAGTTATCTGGCCCACATGCCGGCGGGGCCGAGGCTGAGACGCCTGCCCTACTGCAGCTGCGGTGAACTCACCACGATGACAGCTGCCCGGGAAGAAGCTGGAGAAAGGAAAAGGCCTCGGCCGCCCAGATCAAGACGAGGACTAGTCTTCGGGTCACTGTCCTGGTTTACAGAACAGTGTCCTGTTCTGGGTATCAGCTTTAAGAGGAACGCAGGCAAACTGGTGTGTGTGCACGCAGCCAAGCACAGCTGGCAGACGGCTGAAAATCTGGCCCCCGCGTCACATGAGGAACGATTGGTAAGAGGAACTTGGAGATTTTTGCAGGGGTGTGGGGGTGGGCGGGGCGGCGCCCTTGTTAAATGCTGCTTCAGGGGCAAACCTGAGCCCCCGGGACAGAATGTAATAAGCTGATAATAACCGTCAATGTTATAACTGCAGCTATTTTCATTGTGATATATTTATCAAACTTATACATTCTAAAATTGTATAGTATATAATTATGTTGTATTTTATAACTTAAAAAGATAGTTACAAAATAATACAAAGTAAGTTTTCAGCTGTCACTGAGACTCAGCCCACATAATGAGCAACCTTACTCCCTACTCCTGGGCGCTTTTCAATTCCAGAGGACGGAATATTTTCCTAGGGACAGTGTCTCTATTCCCCAGAGAAGTTTTACAGAGGATTCTCGTGTTACATAGGAGAACTGACTAGCTCATCTCCAGGGTTCCTTAGGTTGGACGATCTAGAGCTTGAGGACTTGAGCGGGGTCTCTTTCATACATGGCTGGTTCCCTCCCAGAAGCATTTCAAACAAGGGGCGAGTTTTAAAGGAACCACTAAGATACAATCTTCTTATCTGCACCCAATTCTAAGTTGTATCAGACATGCCGAAAATTAGTACAGTCCAAATAAATCCTAATAAGCCCAGCCAGTCGGAACAAAATGAATCAAAAGAGAGTGTTGTATACAAAAGCAATGTAAGTGCTGCAAAATCACCTGAAATTTTGACCATTATGTGGGCCAGTAGAAAACCATGGCCAAAATGTACTTGTGAAAAAAACAAATTAAGCTAAAGGATAAGAATGGGAACAATGTCCTCTTCTGAGAAGAGCATCATTAGGATTATCTTCAATCCATTTAGCGATGCAATTACTGTCGTATTTTGGGTGTACTGAAGAACTCATTTTATCTAGTAACCGTTTGATTGCATGCTGCTAAGAGAAACATGCTAATTTCTATACACACGATTACCCAAATCTCTTCAATTATGATGGTTTAATTCTTGTGTGAAATTACCAGCTAGATGAAAATTGTCTTCTTTCATCAACATCAAGGCTTACTATAATTTTTTAAGACATGATATGGCATACTGGCACCGATTTCCCAGTACCTCGTTTAGAGCATTTTCATAACACAAGTTCTATTAAAAATAATAGGAACAGTGAACACAGTCATTGCCTAATACCTTAAAATCAGGCATATGAAGTATGTAAGAGCCTTGAAGGCCAGAAAAGGAATAGAGAAGACTGCAGCGTGTACACCTTACCTCAAGCAAGAAACTGGAGAGTTTGTCAACTGGTGTCCCTCAGCAGAGAGCCCCACATTCGGAAACAATCATCCCTAACTACAGTGAATAAATGACACTTCAGACTTGAAACTGTCACAGAAGCATAAGAAGCGAAACTCTTAAAATTCACTTCTGCTTTGGGTTTAACTCCCACCTTGGAACTGATTAACTGCTAAAAAACAATAAAAAAAAAAGTTTGCCTTTGATTTTTTTTATCTCTAGAGTCCCATATAAGGCAGTCCAGTTTGTTTTGCTCTTCTAGAAACAAAAACATGAGAGAGGCTGATCGCAGTACAGGCCAATTAGGGCCCCGAGACACACTGATCTATGGGCACAGATCACACCCCCTGTTCTAGCAAAAGTAGCCACTGATGACAAGGATTATCTGTACAAAATCCATAATTACTACTGGAAAAAAAAAATCAGGGCACATATTCTAGTGACTGCCGGAGAGAGCACGATATTCACAGATTAAGAACAGATTATAAAATTAGTCCTGAGGACTGAATGTGCCAGGGCAAAGCTGAGAGGAAGGAAGAGCGGGTGAAACTGCACTGCAAATCTGCCAACGACTAAGAAGGTATTAGTCTTTAAAATTCTAGTTTTTCACTGCATGTTACATACACTGTCTCTGTTAATTTTGATTTTTCTATAAACTCAATGAGTTTTTTTCCCCTAAAGTTGGTCCAATGAGCTAATTCCAGATTTTGCAATATAGGAAATCCACTCCCCAAATAGGGAAAACAAAAAAGTGTGGGAAACAAAATCAAACAAAATAACCATTCCTGAAAATAAAGTAAAACCAAAACAAGAGAGAGAGGGAAATGAAACCCAGGCAACCAGCTAGTCTGTAATATAAACTAATGGGGCCTGTTCGGAGCCGCTGATGCGCAGCTGCTGATTTTTAGGGCACGGGAGGAGCAGCCCTCACGGAAGGGCCGAGGGAGCAGGCAGGCAGTGACGCAGAGTGAGCGACCCGCTGGCAGCCGGAGTCTTCACCTTTATCTCCTTGAAGAAGGAAGCAGTTTCGCCCTCGATAATTGGCTGCAGCAAAGGGCTTCTCCGCTTGCTGGAGGGGGAACCCTGCGACAGGCGTTGACAAGTAGGTTACATTCCGAACCCCTTCCCTGTGCCTCCAGCTCCCGGCTCACACCGTCTTTTCACTTCGTACTCTAACCCCTCCCGGCCAGATGCTCCCAGGAAAGCCCGAAACAGAAGTTCTCCTCTAAGCTGGCCGTAATAAACTAAGGAGAACAGCGTTGACTCCAAAAGCAGTACGAAGGTTATCCGCCTTCTCTGCAGCACAGTCACGCTATTCAGGGACACCAAGGTTTCCTAACTAGAGAATGAAAATGATTTCTTTGATTTAATCCCTTTGTTAGTTCAATTTATTCTGCAGGAGAGTAGCTTTCTTCAAATACACCTGCCACAGGTCCACAGACCCTCCCTTCTTCATAAAAGCAAGCACGCTGTCAAAGGAAACAAAGACCACGTGCTCGGTGGGTCTAGAAGCAAGCAAGGAGATTTGAGGTGGGCCGACAGGAGCAGCAGCTAACATCAATGTGCAGTCCAGCAGCGACGGCAGTGAGGCTGTGCTGCTTATTAAAAAGCCCAAAGCCAGCTGAGGAGACGCAAGCGCTGAGAAGGGGCAGAGTTTCCCCGAGAGACGGACACGGGCACTGCCCCCCATCACACGCCAGGGCACACGCCTGGGCGGACACCCAGCCTGGGAGAGGGAGGAGGTCAGGGGGCCGAAAGGGTTTCCCACAGCTCGGGGCAAGGGGCTGCTCCTTGCTCTTGACAAAGTCAGATTCCAGGGCCCAAAAGCAGCTACGCCCAAGGATGGTGGCCACTGACAGCAACGTCTCCATTATCAGCCTCCATTATCAGACTTTCCCACAGCCTCTGAGAAGAGAGGCCTGGCTCTTGAGTTCCCTAGAGGACTTCTCCCTGGGTACGGCTCCCAAGGGAGTTATCCCTCGCTCGCATGGGAGAGACTCACAGAGGACCTGGGGACCAGAGAGGCGCTCTCTGGGGTGAAGAGGCCTGGAGCGAGCATGGCTCCTGTCCCCTTGGGACCCTGTCTCTGGCCAGCGCATGTCAGATGGATGTACACAGCCAAAGCATGTCTCCCAAAAGGGAAGAAATTCTATCAGCTTTAGATCTGCTCATTTTTGGCAAGTCTTTGATAAAGTTTTCATTCGTCAAGCTTGGGGGTCACGGATACTCATGACTGGTTCAGCTATTAAAGCCTGTTCTTTAAGGAGAAAGCTATCCATCTATCCAGGGCCCATTTGAGATTTGTATCGACGACAGAAAGGCACTGTACTCACAATGATGGGCACGGTGTTGGCCCGGGACAGGATCTGCTTCACCAGCCGGTACCTGTCATACAGTGGCTTCATGACCTGACGCTCGTTCTTCGTAACCTGAAAAACGAGAACGAGAGGGCTGAGGCGCCTGCTCCTGGGGTCAAGCCAGCAGCGGTGCCAGCATGCTTTCGGCCCTCGTGCTGCACATGATGTGACTTCAGTCTTACCAGTCTCACAGAATTTATTCAAACTGATATTATTATTTATTCAGCACATATATAAAATACCTGCTTTAGCCGATGATCAGTGGAAACTGCTTAATTGTAATACTGCTTTTTCTAGATCACAACTACGATCACTCTCAGATCCCTGCTTACAACTCAAGGTTCAGTGTTCCCAGATTCCCATCTTCTGGGTCCAGGAAAGCAGAAAGTGCATCTCTATTAGAATACTTAGCCTGCAGTTCTGTAATCAAGTTCTTATATTTACTTGTCTTTCTCCCCCATGAAATTGTTGTGTTTATAAAAACAAGATTCTGGCGAACAGTAGGTATTCAAGGAACATTCGATGTCTTTTTTGTCTTAGCCTCAAATAAAACTACAGAAACACCAATTTGGCAGCTGTTACCTGGACGGAACCACAAGGGTGAAAGGTAAAATGACTGATGTATTTACTTTGCACATAAAGATAAAATTAGAACCAAGGAATATCCGAGGTAGAAAAGCCTTATTCTTTTTAGATGATGAAACTGAGCACCAGAGAGGGTAATGATTTGCTTGAGGCAACACAGCTGGGCCAGGAACCCAGGTTGACCTACTCCTAGTCCAGTTTGTTTTCACAAATGAGACATGAAGTGCAACAGGATCTCTGACACAGAGTGAAGATGTAGCTTATCTTCTCATAGGGTTTGATCAAATTGTCTTCTTCGAAGAAAGAACTCTGCCTTCCAAGCTGAGAGTGCTGCCTGAATGTACAATAATCTCTGCTTATGAACGGTGCATAAAAGCACAGCATCGTGAGAAATTACGGTACAGATAAGAAACCACACTGCCTTAAAAATCTTCTTAGTAAAACAAAACGTGGTTTGAGCTTGTGTGTGGAGGGGTTACCTCCGAGTCATGAAACTGTTAGAAAGAGAAGGCAAAATGAGATGGAGTGCTATAATCAGTGCATTCTCGGCCTTTTAATTTGGAAAGTGGCAACTCTCCCTCTTTCATTATCAGATAATATTAGTAGGCTGTCTGTACAAAGATTAGAATATCCAAAACAGCAGCCCACCAAAGGACAGTATTTATATAAGGCCCCATAATTTGCATTTCAATTTGAACATGGCTATGTTTAGTGTTGTGTTACTCCCCAAGGTTATAAAACACAAGGTCAAAATATACCAGTCGAGCAGTCCTCCTGCCTTAGCTTCCCGAGTAGCTGGAACTACAGGCATGAGCCACCATGCCCGGCTAATTTTTTCTATATATTTCAGTTGACCAATTAATTTCTATTTTTTTTTCTTTTTAGTAGAGATGGGGTCTTCCTCTTGCTCAGGCTGGTCTTGAACTCCTGACCTCGAGCGATCCGCCCGCCTTGACCTCCCAGAGTGCTAGGATTACAGGCGTGAGCCACCGTGCCCGGCTAATTTTTTACATATATTTTTTTTTAGTTGGCCAATTAATTTCTTTCTATTTTTTTTTTTTAGTAGAGACGGGGTCTTGCTCTTGCTCAGGCTGGTCTTGAACTCCTGACCTTGAACAATCCACCTGCCTCAACCTCCCAGAGTGCTAGGATTACAGGCGTGAGCCACCACACCCGGCCTCAGCTGGAACTTCTTTACAGACAAACACTGGTTGCAACTGCACTGCAGAGATCAAATTTTAGGGCAGCTCATTCTAGTTTAATACCTGCATTTTATGTATGAGAAAACCTAGAGCCAGTGATAGCTTATGGGAGCAGACACAGGACACAGAAGTTTCCAGGGCTCTATGCACCTTGTACTCCGACCCCCTTCCCTTTTCCCCCCTTGAAGCAGTACACTGATGACTAAACTTTAGGTGCAAACTAATTTTTCATTGCAGTGTCTACTAGGTAGTAGAACTCTTAATCGACTAAGCCTTCAGAAAGCTTAGTCATTGTATAAATATATAGTAACCTCCTTTTATTCTAAAAGTAAAGAAAGCAAACATCAGAGAACCCCATTTGCAAGATACTGGACACAGAAACTCTGTCTATAACGCCAGATAAGTGACCCCGATCAGAAAATTCTGTACGTGACCTACCGGCCGGCCGTGAACGCTCTCATAATACAACAGGGCCTTCTGCAGAGCCACCTTCTCGTTAGCGATTTGGTCTTTGGTCATGTCCTGTATAAACACAGGGACAGAGAAATGAAAGAGAAGGAAAACATTTGTGAATATTCCGACTTCTTTATTTAAACAAATCTACCAAAGCATGTTAAACAGAATCCTCTTGCAATAGCTCCCCTGGCTCTATCCGAAGTTCACCCGGGAATGAGCTCTTCCTGAGCTCCTGCCAGCGACATGGGTGACACAGCAGAGCCACCGTAATGGCTCGATCTCCCACACAGCCGCAAGGGCATGCTGAATGCTGAGGTGAGCGGGGCTGTCAGGAACATGGGGCTTAGCCTGATGGCCCAAGCAAGGACCACAGTTACAGGTTACACAGTTCCCAAGGTTTGCCTCTAACTCTTCTACCTCAGAGTCACCAAACCAGCTATTAACCTAAACAAGTTCATTCTGCAATATATATAACACGATAGAGTTTTCTGCTTTCAATCTGTAGTCAAAAACCGAAGTACCCACAGTTGACACACTGCAGTTGCTTTTCATCTGCCTCTCCAGACCCGCAGGAGGGGCAGGTTTGCAAAGCCAGCACCTGCCCATGGGGATGCGGGCAGCATGCCCGTATTTATGCCGCATCATGCCAGAGGCTTAGGAGCAGCGGTTACGTGGGGACGTCTGGGAATCACCGCACCTTAATGTCCTCGGGCCGGCTGGACTCCGCCCGCCTCTCCTGGAGCTTCCTCTGGATGGACTCCAGTGTGGCTTCGATGCTGGGCTTTGTCACTTTGTCCACCAGCTCTTGCTTCTTCTCATCTTCCCTCTCTAGTTGGGAACCGAAACTCTTGGGGAGTGTGTTGCTTCGCTGCCGCATCCTGGGAGTGAGGTCCTCTTCGGATATCTTGAGTTTTGACTCTAGTTGAGAAGATTTGGGGGTAGAGGGATATGAGGATTGATGTCTGCTGAACACAAGTGTTTTCCTGTGGTGTCAGTAACTGCTCAGTCCTGTCATTTTTCAGAGAGTCTCTAAATTACTGTATCAGAAGAAATCCCCGAGTTGTTATGTAAAGCCTGAGATAATGATAATGTCTTCCTGGATTATGTGCAATGTTTCCCTAACTCCTGAGAAAGCTTCGGCTATTTACCATCCATGCTCTGGCCACACCACCCTGTGTGCTGTTCTCAGAGCAGATGCCTTTGCATACCTGTCCCCTAAGTTTTTAAAGGTATTTACTGATCTAATGCCCAACCACTGGCTGGCTTTCCTGTATGATCTATATGCCTCATTTTGAAATTATTTTTATTTTGCATTCTATTTAGTTGTTTATATGACTCTATCTCTTACAGGACAGCAAGCTGTTTGAGGGACAGGCCCAAACCCTTTGCAGATTCATCTCTGTGTCTGTATGTTTGCTCCTAACACACCAGCAAACGAAGCCTTGGATTAAACAGGTGCTTAACACGTGTGGACTTGAAACCACTCTTCTCCTACTGGTCATTCAGGAAAATGAAGAAACGCTGCAGAATTTGCATCTTAGCTGCCCTAGCTGCCCTATGACTGAGACCACAGGGAGACGTGGGGAAGTGGCCACCCTGAATCACCGAGAACTTGGGAAGCATCTCCAAGGAGCCAGGAACACTGAGGCAGTGGCGCCCGGCTTGAGGGGAGGTGGTGGGTTCCAGCTGTACAGAAGCCACGTGCAGGCCCAGGACGCCACCCACCTTTCAGCTGTTTTCGGAATTTGGCAAGGTCGTTTGTCCACTTCAGAACCTCCGGATTGGCTGCTTTGTCGCTGTGGGAAGGCTGAGAAAAGGAACTCTAGAGTCAACGTTTTGGAACTGGGGCAGGGGAAAAAAAAAGTGTTTGCTCATTTTTGTTTTAAATAGGAAGGAAAAGTTGAGTCCCATTGGAATAAGGAACGTTGACCAATGATACAACTGTCTCAAGCGTAATTCACTATCTTCCTTTACGTGTGGTTATTTTTGATGCTGTCACAGAATCCCTCAGAGGCAGATGCCGGATTTTTATGGTCGGGAGCTCCTGTGAGGTCCACGTTTCCATGATTTGTAGAGGCCAGCCTGTAGGGCTAGCAGAGTAGGACACAGGGGAAAAGATAATGTTCTGCGTTGCGACCACCATGAAAAATGCCTTTTTGCCACTCTTGCGGGAAACACTAAGGATACAGCTGAGGGCAGAATGGGCTCAGTACTCATGAAATTTTGGGAGATGATACTGAATTAAGTTCTGGCCAGACTAAAGATTTCATTCAACAATTTTTTTCCATTCTTGCTCACTGACAAATTTATAAAATGTAAACGTAAACTTTCAATCTACTTGTAAGAACACACTTGGGCCAGAAGGGCACAAACGCCGACACACGGTGAGTGGGCTTTATCTGGGTTTGCTCTCCAGCTTTTTCTGCCTTTTGGTTTCGAGATTCCCTAGAAATCTCCCTTAACCCTTTTACAAACGCCTCTTGGAGCCCCCGACAGGCTGGTGCGACGGGTGCTTACTCTGTACTTCCGCTCCTCTTCAAACCTGTCCTCGAACTTCCGGATCTTCTTTTTAAGGCTCTGAATCCGCCGCCTGAGCTGGGCCGGTGTCAGGTCCTCCTGCTCGTCATCATAGGACCCCAGTGAGGAGCTCCGCCGCCTGTGAGGGACACGGCTCGGGTCAGCCTCCCGCGTGCAGTCCCTGCCTGCCGAGAGGGGCCTGGGGCCAGGGGACACCATGGGCCACGGAGGAGGAGGAGGGGAAGGAGGAGACAGCCTCCGCCTCTTGACTAATCAGAAGTGGACGGATTCATTTTGTGACTCTGAGCTCTGTGTGTCCCACCTGTTAAGGATGTCTAACCTTTCCTAGCTGGCGTTTACAGTTAGCAAAGGCAGGGCTGAACGTCTACCTTTGCTTTGGGCCTAAAAGTTAAATTTGACAGAGCTTCAGAAAGAAGGTGCTAAGAAAGTTCAGTATGTGACCCTGCAGGTGGGCCACCTGCAGTCCACGTGAAAAACGACAATGCAGCCTGGGCACTAGGGTGGAGAACCTCAAATGTTTCTCCCCAGACTCGCAACTTCATTTTTCAAAAGTCGCTGGCCACCAGCGCCATTCCTATCTTTTCTGATGTGTGGGGAGGAGGCATTTTCTCATTAGCAACGGGGAACATACCTCGTGAAAGAATGGCAGTTCGGAGGAGAAGGAGGCACTTCCGTGTCGTCCAGGTACTGCCGGCTCTGCCCGTATGTGCGGGAGCGCGGGGAGAGCAGGGGGTCGCTGTCTCCGTCCAGCAGCTGCTGGATCAGCCGCCCGGCCTGCGGGGACAGGCGGGCTTCGTCGGGGTCGGTGCTCCCCCTGTGCCAGGAGGAGAAAGCGGGCGTGGGCTCTGGAAAAGAAGGTGGTGAGAGGTCAGGATCGTTCTTTAAAGCACACTTGTTCCCCAGGTTTCCTGAATGCTCTAGGAAGCTGCCCACTGAATGGCTTCCCATTTGAGAGCTAAGGTCCAGACTGGGGACACGATGCCTCAGCGGACATCACCAGTACATCTGATGGCCATCAGCTGCGTTTCATCTCCATTCTCGCTTTCAAAGGGAATGTGCTAGGACTGCCCTGAGGAGCAGCCTTGACAGTCACGAGCCTAGCAGATCAGTGATAATAACTTTTCCAGGTGAGGACATTACTGAAAATAAAAGCAAGCGTGTCAGGGAGGGAGATATTTGGCATCATGAATATACATCCTTAAAAACAACCAAGGATGCAGGCTATGGAATCACATCAATCTTGTGAGAGCCGATTTATTCAGGAGTTTACGCCTTTCCCTTGGGTCATCTGGTAAGCTGTTCTGTGTGCTTCTGCTTAGCGCGCAGGGGTCAGCACGCTGCAGACGCCGCTCAAGACTGCAGTCAGAGTGAGATGCACACGTGAGTGAGTCAAGAGAAAAAAGAAGGACAAATCTTAGACAATCTATAAGAGAAACATATTGAGCACAAAATCCTGACCTGTCATTTTTGGGAGAAAGGGGGGTGATGTTTAAATCTACTTACTACAAGACTCACCTCGGTATATACCTTCCTGTATTAAAAAATCCCATCTAAAAGATTTTAAAGATAGGTCTCAAATGATACAGGGTATTTCATTTGCAATACTTGGCATTAAAAAAAAAAAGTAATGCTTTAAATTCCCTTGTGGATTACTGTAATCACACAAGGCTGGAATTTGGCCATGATCTTAAATTCTGAGATTCCTAGAGACTGAATCATCAACTGTTGCTTCCTCAACTATATTTTAAGATGTACAAAATTATCTTAAATAAGTGCTTATCCAGCCTTCTATCTAAAGACCGTACTAGAACTGCAGAACGTTAGGGCTGAGTGTGACCACCTACGTCATTCGATCTTGTGACTTCTCAAGCCTTGACGGCACCTCCCCTGAGTCACAAGGGGAGATTTAAATGACCACCAGCACCGAGGCCCTCGCACCACCCGCATAAACAGGACATTCAGGTGAGGGCCCAGTGTGCCCGCCCTGTGAAAGCTGTCCAAGCCATGCTCACATGCAGCCAGGTCTGAGAGCCACGGATCCAACCCAACAGGGGACAAAGAGGAAACTAAAACCCCAAGAGCTGGGACTAGCAGCAAAGTCTCCCGACTTCCAGACACGTGCTTCCATTTACAATGTGCCAAGTGCTTCCCTAACAGCGACAACTGTCTGAGATTCCTGAAGACCCCACAGTCTAACACAGAAGACAAGCACTTTAATTTTAAAAAATTAGCTTCTTTTAAAGAAAAAAAAAAATTAGCCTCACATGGAAGGAGGCTCACGGGTTCTCAAAATTTCGGGAGAACCAAGTTATTTGGGAACACAGACGAAAATATAAATATTGTGAAAAATAAAAGCAGCGCTAGAGACAGATTCTTATCTAATGAGGCTCAAAAAGTGGCAGAGAATATGTCGGTAGAGATACTTGGCTAAAGCTGGAGGCGAACAGGAGGTGTTTCATCTTTGCGCTAACACCATCAGCCTGCTCCTCCTAAGTGGTGGGGCGTGAGCAGCTCAGAGCTGCCAATATAAGAGAATAAAAAGTGGACTACTGAGAGGGGAGGGAAGAAGGGAATAAATGGAACACAACTCCTAGAAAAAGGCAAAAAGTGTACTGTTCAGTTGTAGAAAATGGAACTATTGAAGTGACCAGGCTGCATCTTCTCCTCCATGCTATTACACAAGACAGAAGGAATTTTCTGCAAGGACTAAAATTAACTGAGCAGGGAAAGGGTTAAGGTGGCTGGAACAGTAATGCAGCCGGCAAGGACCTGCCAAAGAGCAGCAAAGGGAGCAAAACAACGCGGGAGGGCTGGACAGGCAGCCGTGCAGGGACAGAGGGCTTTGGCACGATGAGGTCTGATGTTGATCTTGGCATATGGCTGTGCGGGTTGATTTGACACTTCCACTCATTAAAATTTAGCTTGAAAAGGTGTTACCTTCCATGCTGAAGCCCTTCAATTTGTCTGAATCTAGTAGAATATCTCTTTTAAAATGTTACAACTAATCTGTGGTTTTCAACCATATGGTCTCTTTGCATAAAGAATTTTACTACAAGAGTGTGTCTGTGCCCATTAACCAAACACGTCTCCAATAAAAGAGAAATTGTGATACTGAAATCGCTATAAGTTACTCATCATGGAAATGAATTATCCTGATTTGGTGCTCCGGGGCTAACACAGGGCCATCTGTCAGTTTTCTTGTTTCTTGTTTTGTGGCTCCATTCCTGACCAATCACTTCACGGACAGAAACATCAAATGTGTCCTTTTTTGAGTACCGCCAATAGTATCTAGTAAATACAGCTGAAGAAATTGTAGCTCTCAGGTGACATTTCCTCTTAAAGCACACAGAACAAATGAATTCACTTATTTAAAAATGAGACATGTAAAATCATTATGAATTTTAGCTTTAACAAAATAAGGAGTGTTTCATCATTAGTCCGCAGGTAGAACAGAACTGAAAAGTTCTTCACTTACGCAACATGTAATGCTTATATGACTTCTCTCTCCTTTCTCTCTCTTTTCCTGATATTCTACACAGGCTTATAATTTAAGGCTCCTATTCAAAAGAGTTATAAAATCACATGTAATACACAGTTCAATACAACTACACAGTCAATACAGTCAACTATTCTCCCGTTTGAATTTGAAATGATCTAAAAATACAAGGCTGTCTCATGTTCTGATAGTTGGCACTCAACTAGAAAAACAAGAAAGAACTAAGTAAGAATGGCGTGGTGTATAATATGTCCAACTGCCTTACCTGCCTAGAGAGCCAGTTTTGAGGAGGTATTCACGGCCATTCCCAATTGCTAGTTTGGAAAATATTTTAACCACTAATTCTAGAGCAAGGAAAGAGACAAGAGAATACTGCCAGAAAATTATTCAAAGGGAAAACAGAAAAGATGTGAGGCTTCATGTTGGACTGTCATCCTAAACCACCAGGTAAAATAAATGTGGACCCAAATTCCTTGGGTACACTGATTTTGCTTTTAGTCACGTGTCTAGTCACAGTGAACTCTGGACATAAGTATGACATGTCTATTAAAAATTAATCCACCTGGTCAGCTGATATCACAGGAAGTCACAAATAACAGAGATAAAAGCTGTATGCTTGCTACCTAAGTAATAAAAAAGAGTAGGTCCTAGGGGAGTTCTAATTCACACAACATAGTACACATGGAAAAAAGAAAATTCACTGTAGGAAGAGGAAATGTATCTCTGAGTAATGCTAATGTGGTCATTGGGACGCTTATCTGGCTCATTCCACTTACTATACAAAAGAAAATTGGCTATTGAGATGATTTATTTCTAAGAAATCTGCACAGAATTAAGGGAGCTGATGTTGTCCACATTTCATTTCCAGGTGTGTTATTTAGAACAATTATAACTTGGGATGATGTTGTAACTTTCTTCTCAGCTGAGCTAGGAGGTACCTGCATATCCTGAATGTAGAAACAAGTAAGCACTCCTGGGGAGGCTCTTTAGTGGGGGAACCCTTTTAGAAAATTTTCTTTAGTGTTCCAAAAATTTAACCTTAGAACAATGGTAGTCCTATTAAATTGTCTCAATAGTCTTGCAAACTGTCAGAGTTAGAAGGAACTTTAGCAATCGGCCTTATCAATCACAAATTTAATCCTTAAATTTCATTTATCTGCTCTGCCTCTATTTACAAAGTTAATAAGCAGGTCCTTAATAGCTCTATTTAAATCATTAATAAACGTGTGGAACAAGATAGGGCTGAGGACTTTGACTAATGATAGTACCCCCATTTGAGTTGACTTTGATCCATTTGTCTGCACACTTAAGTGCAGCTAGTTAATCCATTTCTAATTCACGACCCTACCTATCTTCTAACTCTTTCACATCTCTTGACAAGGCTGTCATCAAGGCCCTGTCAAAGGCCCAGCAAAGGTCTTTTCAAATGCACCATTTCCCTAATGCAAAGGAAGCCGGGCAGTGGATCACGCCTGTAATTCTAGCACTCTGGCAGGCTGAGGCAGGAGGACTTCTTGAGCTCAGGAGTTCAAGACCAGCCTGAGCTGGAATGAGACCATGTCTCTACCGAAAAAAAAAAAAAAAAAGAAAAATTAGCTGGGCATGGTGGCACATGCCTGTAGTCCCAGCTACTGGGGAGGCTGAGGCAGGAGGATCAC
>CAUYRT010010438.1:0-23647 GCA_963574885.1 Lepilemur ruficaudatus
AAATCTGCATTTTAACCAGTGTCCCAGTGGATTCTATAGCTAGCCAAGGACCTTTAGACCATTTGAGGAACTCTGGCTGTTTTGTGATGTGACCTCTGCTCATCTTTCCAGCTTTGATACTACCCAAACTACAGGTATTCATTCAATATAGTATCACAGCTTTCTCACATCATTGTGCCTTTGCACGTGCTGTTTCTCTTGCTTGTGATTCTTCCTTTTTCTCACTCTGGTAAAAACCTCCAAAGCCTTGCAAACAAAGCTCAAATATCAGCAGCTTTTGAAACCTTGAATTCTTCTATCCCCACTCAATTTCTACCGCTTTATTAGGGCCCTCAGTACAATATTTCAGCCCTTGCTTAATTTCTTTGTCCTGCTTTAGAGAAAATCCCTCACATCTTACTCCTTTTCTACTCTCTCTTTAAATTACTCCACTCAGGACTTTTGTCTCCTGCCTTTACCGAATCCCAAAATCCAAATTCCATACCCCAAGAGTCTGTGATCTGTCCCACCATCTGTGTTTCTCAGGAACATTTTGGCCAGGGACATTAACCCCCTTCTTTCTCATGTCCAGCATTTTGTTATGAAAAATGTCAAACATACCAGAAGTTGAAGGAATACTACCACGAACCCCTCATATACTTTGCACCTAGATTCTATAATTTCTACATATTTTACTGCATTTCCTATATGTTTATAAAAATATTTTTTTGTCTTTAAATTTTTGCTTAAACATTTGAAAGTTACAGAAATACTTTATCTGTAAATACTTAAGAATACGTTTCCAAAATACGGGGTCATTTTCCTACATAAACCTCACTTTTCTGATGCACTTTCTTCGTTTTTTTCCTTCATTTTTCTTCTGAATCACTGGTTATATCTTTTCAATTTCTTTTGCTAGATATTCCTCCTTTTCCTGACACCTATACATGGCTGTGTGTCAAGGATCAGTCCTCGTTTCTATTCTTTTCTCTGTCTAAGCTTTCTCTTTAACTCATCCTATTCTATCCCATGGCATTTACATGCCATCTACAGTCTACTGGCTCCGAAATTTGTATTTCCAGTCATCCTCTCATGCTTGAACCATGGATATGTTTACATAATTGTCAATTAACATCTTTATTTTGATATAAAATGGGCATCTCAAATTTAAAATGGCTTAAGAAGAACTCTCATTTCTGTGTTACCTGTTTCTTTGCCTGTGCAGTACAGAATCTAACATTGCCCAAAGATAGGTTTGGCTTTTGCCCTTGACTTCTGTAAGGTAATTGTCATGTCTGAGGGAAGTGTTTGTTTGCCTATGGATCATGGGTCAGGATAGTTTATATGATTTAGGGTGTGGGATGGCCACGCCAGAAGGACTGCTGTGTGATTTGGGGGAAGGGAGGTTGGGTCACACAGTAACAGTAGACCTACTTCCAGGGAGACTAGGACCAAGATCAGTCATGCCCACATGATGGAGCTCCAGTGAAAACTCTGAACACCGAGCTTGAGTGAGCTTCCCTGGTTGGCAGTTCTCCATGCATCTTGTCATACACCGATGTAGACAAATTATTGCTGCCTTGACTACACAGGAGAGGACAACTGGAAGCTTTATGTGTGATATTTCTTTGGACTCCACCCTATGTATGTTTTCCTTTGGATGATTTCAATCTGTACACCTTCCCTATAATAAACCATAATTATGAGCAAAACAGCCTTCAATGAGCTCAATAAGTTCTAATGAATTATGGAACAACAAGGTGGTCTTGGGGACCCCTGAACTTGCAGTTGGTATCAGAAGTGAAGATGGTCTTGTGTGTGGGTTGTTCCTTCTAACTTTTCATATAGCTAAACCTTTGCATCTTTGTATCAGTTATTATTTGTGTAGTATTGAGTAAGCTATTTAAATTCACTCTGCTTTCTTCTCCATAGTTGTAAAGTAGGTATATTTATAGTACCTGTCTCATAGGGTTGTTATTGAATAGTTAAAATATTGACTATAAGAGTCCAAGTAAGCTAATACATGTAGAGCCAGCAGAACAGTGCCTGGCATGATTACTGATATCTGTGCTCACCCTCTCCCTCACTCCCACTCTAAGCACAGTCATTGGTATCTCACATGTAGAAAACTGCAGAGCCTCAAACAGCTCCTCTGCTTCCATTTCTCAATCTACAGAGTTTCCTTCATGTACTACCGAGAGTGAGCTTTTTTAAGCTTGTCACTTTATTTGTAGTCCCCCAATGGTCTTGTATCATACTTAGAATAAAGTCCAAAATTCTCCTTTGTCCACTGCCTACTCAACCCCTGCCCAGCTCTCCAATATCATCCCCTATGGCTAGTCCCCTTGCTCGGTATGCTTCAGCCACATGCCTCTCTGTGCAGTAACCTCTGCCTGCAACAGTCTTCTTACAGATCTTCAAGTGACTTGAATCTTCATATTTTCATGACTACACTCAAGTATTGGCCATTAACAGGTTTCTGCTGATCACTTTAAAATAGAATTCCCTTCCAACAGCATTCTGAATTTCTACATTTTTAATGGGTTTATTTTATTCAAAAACACTTGTCAGTTTCTGAATTTATTAACAACAGTCTATTTTGAAGAAGGTATTATGGGGGAGTCCACTATGAGACTCCATTTAGAAGGTGTTACAGTTTGAATGTGTCCCCCAGAAGTTCACGTGTTAGAAAGTGAATCCCTCTGCCTTCAAGAATGGATTAATGTCACCATTACAGGAGCAGGTTCATTATCATAGAAGTGGCTTTGTCATAAAAGTAGACTCTCTGAGACTGTCTTGCTTTTGCCCACTTGCCTTGTGATGTCCTCTAGCATGTTAGGATGTAGCAAGAAGGCCCTCACAAGATGACAGCATCATTCTCTTGGATTTTCCAGCCTCCAGAACTATGAGCTAAATAAACTTCCTTTCATTACATAAACAGTCTATTTTTAAATTTATTTGTCTATTATCTGTTTTCTCCACTTGGATGTAAGTTCCATGAAAGCATAGGTTGTAGATTTTAGCTGGGTTTTTCTTTTTTTCCATGTAGTCCCTGGAAAAAATAAAATGCTTAATAGATATTTGTTGAATTAATAATGAAATGATACACCCAGGGGAAGGGAGATATGTTGTATTTATATACATAATTCTAGCCCCAGACATGGGCCTGGCACATAGTAGTGACTCAGTATTCTTTGATTGAAGAATATCAGATATCAGCCTGAGTGTTTTTTATAGAAAGATAAAAGAAAATTAGTTGTTCCCAGAATTTACTCTTAAGCTTTCTTTTCCTGGCAGGCTAAAGTGAAATTCCCACTCTTTTACAGTCTTGTGAAAAAAAAAATAGCTGTTATGAAATTATTATAGTACTCCTCAATTGCCACATCTCTTTTTCTCTTTCCTGAATGAAATATTTAGATTATTAAGACATCACAGCTATATGAAGACTCTAAAAGTTATCATGAAAAACATTTCTGAAAATCATAAAAAATAATATCTATTCAATCGCTGTGCTATGGTTTGAATGTTTGTCCCCTCCCCAAACTCCTACTGAAATTTAATTGCCATTGTAACAGCATTAAGAGGTAGGGCCTTTATGAAGTGATCTGGCCAGGAAGTCTCTATCCTTATGGGTGAAATTAGTGCCATTATAAAAGGGTAAATTTGGCCTCCTCTTGCCTTCTCTGCTTTCTGCCTTCCACCATGGGATGACATAGCAAGAAGGCCCTCACCAGATGCCAGCCCCCTAATCTGGGAATTCCCAGGCTCCACAGCTATAAGAAATGTATCTCTGTTCTTTATAAATTACCCAGTCTAAGGTATTCTGGTATGTCTGCACAAAATGGACTAAGACACGCTGTTTTACAGAATTCTAGTTTTCAACTTAAAACTAACTTTGCAAGTAACGTATTCTATTTTTCTGTTTACCTACATGTATGCCTGTTTGTGCATATATATGAGATTTTATGTGTATATATTTGGGAATTTATGTGCATATGTATGGGATTTGTGGTGCCTACCATGTTGCTAAAAATGCACTGAATCTAAGACATTATATGAGGTCAGTTAGAGGGAGGCAGAATCTGCTCCTCTTACACTGCAGTCTCTCCTACTTAGTGTATTAAGAACAGAATGAGCCTGGGCGTTGCTTTGCTGCAATCAGAACCAGCCCACCCTGGCAGGAATGTTAAGGAAAGCTTTTCTTTGAATTATGGGGAAAGGAGGTTTCCCTGTCATGGTTCATTGTCTCTTATTTAGATTAAGCAGGCATTGCTTTTAGAGGAAGGTCTGTAGCTTCCTATTTGCAAGCAAAACCTTCCAGTAGTTCAAGTCATGACACTTGGTTTTATTCCAGTAAATGGATTTAGTAAGAGAAAAATGGAAGGGAGAGACATTGAGGAGGAGAATTTTAATGCAGAAATTAAACTTGAAATGCCTGGCAAATGGGAAGTAAGGGACACCAATGAAATGATTACCAGTATGATTCACAGATTCTTCAAGTATCTGACTCTTTTTAGTTAATTTGTGATGACACTAGATGCTCTTTCTATAGTGGAACAAGTACTTCTGTGGGGTCATGAGACCTGGATTCTTATTCTGATTTACTATTATTGTTACTTAAGAAACCTTTTAATTTCTTGAAGCTTTTTTTCACATGAATTATGAGATATTGATGTTTTCCTACATATCTCCCTGGGTGACAAAGAATTGCAAGTACGAAGATATATATGGAAGTATTCTGCAAACTATAAAGTATTATAATGTCAAGTATTCTAAAACATTTTTATCTTCTTAGTGCCAAACTCAACTTTCTAAGTAGAAAACACATAAACAGTTTGCAGAGTGCCTAGGACATGGTAAATACACCAAAGAAAATGTTAGATGAAATTTTCATGATGTTTATTACCTTCTTCTTTCTTTAGGACTAGACTATCCTTCTGTTGCTATGTTATACACTAATAATTAAATAAAAACTAACCATTGTGTTATATCTGTGAAAGTATACTATAAATATGCCTGCAAAAGATGCAGGAAATATCTTTTCTTTTTTGATTTTATTTTCTTTCTACTGTCCTTCCATAAGCATTCATTGCTTACCACCATGCCTGGCTGTCATCATACAGAGATAAACGGTACCCTGCCCTCAAGAGGTTTAAAGCCCAGTAGTGTAAGTCCATGTCATCAGGTTTTATGGGTGCTGTGATAGACATGTGAGCATGGCACAAATGAGGCTCACCGGACTATACACAACTTACTTATCTCAAGGAAAGGAATATTTTCTTAAGTTTTCTTTCTGTATATAGATTCTACCTATATATGATGACTCTTGGCTTATTTTAAGCTTTTTATTGTTTGCAGAATAGCTTAGCACTGATGTAAAGGTTGAACATCAAAGTTTTAATTGATTTTCTCTTAAGACAATCAGAATAAGTGGTGTTTGGGGAACACTTTCTGATGCAAAAGATAGAATCTAGACTCAAAGTAAGCTCAAACAAAATAGTGAATGCCTTATTTCACAGAACTGGGAAATTTAAGGTTGCACTGGTTCCAGGCATAGTTAGCTATGGGAGCTTAAACACAGTTTTCTTCTTCTTTCTCTCTTTTTTGCTTTTGTTTTCTACTTCTCTCCCTTTCTGTCAGCTTTGCCTCCCTCTGTGTGTTGTCATTATTCTCTCCTATGAAAGATTGGCCTTCTCTGTATGCCCAGGGAGCTATCCCTTAATAGTCCCAGAGTCCTGCCCTTTCAGTTTACCAGTCCCAGTGGAAAGAAAACTTTTATTTTCCAGTTTCATAATTCAATTCTAGAAGGACTGTTATTAGTCTTCATTTAGTCATGTGCTCACCTTTGGAACAGAGCAATGAATATGACACTATATTTGGCTAGATCTGAGTCAAATGCCTTTCCTCATAGTCTAGTGGGTGGCATGAGGTGTTAACGGTGACAGATAGCTTCACTAGAGCAACTTAGAACAGGTTATGCCACGTTTTGCAAAGGAAGGGATTCTGGGTTAAAGCATCAATATATGCTTCTCACAAGTAGAAACACTATGTAACGATATCTCTGCAATGTTATTCAACACAGCCGTACTATGATGAATTATAGTTACGTTTCTTAATCTGTATCTTTACTTCTCCTAGAAGCATCATCATCCTTCTGGAAACTACTCCCTCACTCCGATTCTGTGATTAGCACAAGAGCTGCATTTTCCTACAGATCTCACTTTAGCTGCAGTTGATTGGTCTCATGATGGGCACCTGACTTCAATTGTCCAATCGGAGATCTTCCCCTGTCTGTCCACAGGACCAGTGAGGGCATATGTTATTTACTTATTAATGGCAGGTGTTAAAAAAATGTACAAATAGAAATGTGTTGCTATGTTTCCTGCTGCATGGAGGAAGCTGGCCCATAGTTAGAATGAAGCTGATGCACAGGAAAGTACAGATCAGAGAAAGCACTGGAACAAGTGTTTTTAATAATAGTTTTCGCTAAGGCTTAAAGAAAGATCTCTATGAAGGCATTTTGTATCCCTAAGGCTATAACAGGGCCAGGCACAAAAGCTGGGCTTTCAAGAGTGTCTAATTTAACACCTTAACTTTTTTTTTTCCTGTATGGAGGAGCAAACACTGATCTTAATAGGTTAAGTGATTATCCTTGCTTCAGCTTGAACAGTTAGCTGGTGGTAGGGATTCATTACTTGATTCCTGATCTTTACTATGTAATATAAGCCTTTGCTGTTCTGTACAACTGGGACTTCCGTAACATGAACGGTGCTGTCTGATAGAAACACAATGTGAGCCACAGGTGTAAACCACTTGCGTGGAATTTTGATGACCAAGTAGATATAGTTAGATGTATTAAAAAGTAAAAAGATATAGGTGAATTTAATTTTTATAATATATTTTATTTAAAGCCACCAGGCATTATCATTTCAAAATATAATTAATATAATATACATTTGATATAGTATATATTCCTTTTTTTCAAGCAAAGTCTTCACTATTTGGTATGCATATTATCCTCATAGCACATCTCAGTCTGGACATGTCACACGAGTGTGGAAACCACATCCCATGTAGCGTGTGGCTACTGTCCTGGACAGCGCAACCCCGGAGACATAGAGCCAGAGAGATGTGGGATGAGAGGGAGAACCCACATTCAGGATGCTCCATGCGACACTGCAGCCTAATGTTTACATTCCCTGACAGCCTTCCTGTTGACAAATATATCATATCAAATACTTAGAAAATAATTTCTTACCTTTGAGATGGAAATGTGTTGATCCTTTCTTCATTCTTTCTTAATATCCAAAAGCTTAAGAGCTTTTTTGTTATTTGTTTCTCCCACTGCTTTCCATTTGCAATAGCACTTACTTAAAATTTTCTCTATTAGGCTAGTGCCTGTCATTACATACATTTTAGAAAATGATAGTCCCAGAGTTTTTATATAAAGATTTTCTTTTTAAGATTGAAAAATGCAGTGAGGGTACTGTTTCTTTGTTTTCAATGGTGAAAGTTTACTTGAAGGTCAACCTTCACCATTGACAATTTAGCCTTTTAAAAACTTTTTGTATATGATGAATTTAATTGATTACTTACTGCATCTCATTAAAACGTGGAGTCACAGTTAAGAAATATAATAAAAATTGTTTTTCTTCTGCCTTACATCTTAAGGGAAAGATAATTTTAGTTTATGCTACTTTATCATGGCAAGCAAGGCATCACATAATAATAGTTTTGTGGTAAGTGTTGTGATACCTTCAAAAGTATCTATGGTAGCCAAATCCACTCATTTCTTTATCATCTTAATTCCTTGAAGTAGAGTTTAGGACAAAAATGTAATGGCAATTTTAGTTCATTCATGTATTTACTAAGAAAAAAATAGGTCTGCTATCCATAGGTAAATTCCTGCGGCAGGGTATTTTTTATCTTCTGTTTACTGTTTATCCAAAAGCCTAGGACAGTGTCTGACCCAGAGAAGACATTCAATACACATTTGTTGAATGAATACAGCAGGTATTGTAATAAAAGTCTTATTTAAAAATGCAAATGGAAAAGAAGATACCCATTTTGAGCACACACTATGCTAGGCTCTGTGTAAAGTTTGTAATATACATTATAAATATAACTCTCAAAAAAATCCTGCGAAACAAATATTGGCTTCATTTTACAGATAAGAAAACAGAGGCACAAAGAAGTTAATAAATTTCTCAAGATCACATAAGTAAACGATATGGTTGGAATTAACTTCAGGTTCATCTGATCTCAAAGCTTTGCTCTTTCTTGGTATTAGTTTCTTAGGGGTGCTGTACAATGTACTGCAAACTAGGTAGTTTAAAATGACAGAGTTTTATTCTCTCATGTTCTGGAGACTAGAAGCCCAAGATCAAGTTGTCAGCAGGGCTCTGCTCCCTCTAAAACATGTAGATGAGGACCCTTCCTTGCTGTTTCTAGCGTCTGGTGTTTGCAGTCATCTTGGCATTCCTTGGCTTATAGGCGTATCACTTCCATCTCTGCCTCATCGTCACTGATATTATTCTGCTTGTCTGTCTCTTTTCTCTTCTTATAAGGATACCAGTTGTATTGAATTAAAGGTCTAGTCCTACTTCAGTGTGACCTCATCTTAACTAATAATATCTGCAATGATACTATTTCCAAGTAAGGTCACATTTTGAAGTCCTGGGGATTAGAACTTCAATATCTATTTTTTGGGGAACAGAATTCTACCATAACAATCACCATACTTGATATTTGTCAAGCTCAGATATTTATTAAATAAAGGTCCCAAGGCACTGGGCATGATGTTAGATGTACGGATAAAAAAAAGTATAATACACTGTTCCTTTAGTCTAACTGGGAGTAAAAGATGCATTTCCATAAAAAAATCAATGTCAATAATAGGTAGTTACAGACATGGTGAGTTTGAGATTACGGCAGTACATGCAAGAAGAAATATCTTGCAGAAATTCGGAGATAAAGCTCTAGAGCTTAAAAGAGATAATTGGGCTGGAAATTGAGATTGGGAGTAATGTACGTAGAGGGGAGAGCGAAGCAGTGACAATTGGTGGGAATACTGATGGTCAGACTCATGGAGAGAAGAGAAGTGGCCTTCTACCAAGAAAATCAAAGCAGGGTCAGTCAGAAAGGAGAAGGGCCACAGTGCAGAAAAGTCCAGACTTGGCAAATGCTATGAGACAGGGAGCAAAAGAGGATTAGGAGCAGAAAAGGTCACTGAATACTAAAATTGGGATGTTTTGGGAAACTTTGAATACATTGTTTCAGTGGATCCAGAAGGGCAGAAGTTGGACAGTGGTTTGAATTTAGGTTGGTGCAGACACAAAGTTGGACTTTGAAGACCACTAGATGATGGTATCAGGCGAGACGGGCTGACTCATGAGGAGCTGCTGTGAGTGTGATCTCCGGTGTCAATGATGTTCAAGTTTGCCTTCTAAAATCTCAACTATGAATTGACTAACCAATTCTTCAAGTGTTTATTGAGCGCGCCAGGCATGCTTCTCATTGGCGGGACTGTCGCAGGGAAAAAGGAGGGCATGATTTGCGTTGCCACAGCACTTCTGTTCCAGTTGGAGGGATAGACAATGAGCAGGCAACTGAATATGTGTGTAATAGAACTTCCCATTCTGATGAGAGCTAGGAAGGAAAACAAAACAGAGTGTGAAGTTCATGAGTGACAAGGGAGATGAGGAGGAGGTAATGAGCTAAGATTACATCTCTCCAATTAGGAGTAAAATGTAACACATACATTTAGTTCTGGCTCTGCCATGCACCCAGCTATTTTGAAAAATACTGGACCAAATTCAGAAGACTGTGTGATTTTGGCCAGTTTATTTATTACATATTTTTTTTCTGTGTCTTATGGGGGAAATGACGGAATTAAGTGAGAACTGAACTCTGTGGTTCTCTGTTATCCCTGAATCATAACATCAAAATTATTCATCCTGTTTTGGTGTTAGCTACAAGTTTGATAGATGTGTCTTTTGTGTCCTAGTCTCACAGAATTACATAGTCATAGACCTTGACAGCTTGTGATGTACTAAATAATTGCCATACTTTAGATATAAACGATTATCATTTTGAATCTTGAAGAACTCAGGGTGAGGAGGGTTGAATTTTAACACCACCTCTATGTTATAAACTGAGGCATAATGTAATGAAAGAATGAAAAATCACATGGGAAGTAGCTCCTTTAAAAAGATGTTTGTTAACTGTTTTTCAATGAACTAAGAAAAAATGATACCCTGACTCTAAAACAATGGCAGGCTCTGTCATGGTCATTAAAACTATGTCTCTTACAAGTGCAGAGGTGATACCACTTAAAACTCATCATTATAAGAGTGTCTTTGTCCAAGAAAAGGACTGCAGTGTTGTTTCAGTTCAATGTCTATGGATTTCTGATTCTGGAGAGTTATTTTCATATCAGAGACATTTGTTGAAAACCCTGGCAGGCAAATGCTTATAAAAATTAAAATCATTACTTGGTTTTTGTGTCTAAAGGGTGACACATTATATCCAAAAATTTCATTTCATACAGCCTCATGTTTTAAAGTCCTCATATAAATTGAGGACCTGAAAATGCCATCTCCAGCAAAGGTGGTGCTGCTCTGATGGAGAGAAAAGAGGCGGCAAACTGCTCTGCACCGGTGGATTCAACAGAGAGGATAAAATGAGACAGCGTGCTGGGCACCTCCACCCTCAGTCCCCAAATCCTCCAAAAGAACATACTCTCACATGACAGTGCCAAGAAAATAAGGTCAATATGCATCTAAATAAATTACAAAAGACCCTTACTGTGCAGTCGGCAGCCAAGCCTGGAGGAGCCATGCTGGGGTTTGAGTTATCACCAAATGCACCCGCTCTGTGGGAGAACCGCTTTCCCTTCTTCACTGTTGGGGCGTAAGGGAGAGCTGCTGTTGCTGTTCTCTTCCACTGCCATCTTTGCTGACAAGATTCAGAGTGACAGTGGCCTGCAGTTTCATCAATTGAGAAAGGCATAGTAAATTGGAAACTACTATGATGGCGAGTGTGTTTACTCCCCTGCCTGGCTCCTTTTGGAAAAGTGCACAAGAGTGTATGATAATGTGTGCCTTATTTTCCAACTTAAATGGTCAAATGCATCTTCTCTACTGACCTGTTGATTATGTTGGTTATGCCTCCCTTGATTGCCCGGGTCTACAGTGATAGGCATCATAAAAACAGATAGAAACCCGTAGTCATGGCTGCAAACTCTCATTCACATAGCAGAGGCTTAACAGTCCGAAGTACCAAGTGCATCGCATTTGACTTTGCAGTAAGGTTTTATGTGTAATCATGACAGATGTTCAGGGAGATTATCCTTTTCCATCTCCACTCTGCCTCTCCGCAACTAGCTCACATGTGACTTGCTCCAAAATAGCCTCTATTTTATGGATGAAGCTTGAGGCCTTCAACAGTATGAAGTCATCATTCTACTCATCAAGCATTTGTTTCCCCAATAGATGAATGCTCCTTTCTTTTACTTAGGCCAGTAGCAGGCTACCCTACAAGTTCTGCTTGGCTTTTTATGCCAAGAGATACCTGATACCAACCAGGGGCAACTTCAAAGCTACTTTATGTCATAACAAAACTTTAGGAACTTGTCCCCTGTAACAATTGCATATGGGATAGTAAGATTTTTTTGATGTGTATTTACTTTGTCACTAATCTCCCTTCAGGGGTTGAAAAGTGAACAGGCATAATAAAATGCTTCTTGCTGTTTCACTTCTAATTTAAGGATTGACTGCACCACATGCGTTCTCTAGGCTTATTTGGTTATCTCTAAGTAAAGGCTTTTCTACCCAAAGTTCCTAGTGATAGTTGAGGAGCATTCTATTTGACATAGGCATTCCTCAGTCAAATTAGGACACCTTATAACACCAGCTAATGTCGAATGAACTTCTCTAAGATTAGAAAAAAGGCAAAAACAAGGGCATAAGGAACTCTTTGGAAAATTCTTCAAAGCAGGGGGTTATAGATCAATTTGAGCTGGTAAATAATGCTTCTGTTCTGTTTCTATTTTGTGTTTCTTTGTATTCTTTTAAAAATTTTTCCTATTTTCTGGCATTTTCTCATTATTTATTTGCATTTTCTAAGTTAAAGAAAAGGTATGCTTAGGCCTTATCTAGAAGACACACACATTTAAATATTAAAGTTTTTCCTATGCAAATATATTTAAGATAGGAAGAAAAAAAAAACCCAAGCCATTGAAAAAGAAGAAATGCTTTTATAACTTTAATGTGGTCCTTATGGTGCTCAGGAAGCTAATTAAGAACATCTCATTGCCTCTGTGGGTGATCACTTGCAATGCAGAGCAGGGAGGATAGAGAAGCGTAAAAGGAATAACCCTCATCAATGTTTTGAGCCCTGTTTCCCAGGAAGCACCCTAGTTGCCATTCAGGTGCCGCACAGTACAAGTTCCTAAGCTGTGAGTGAGATTAGGAATCCTTAGCTTGGAAATTTATAGTCACAAAGGACAGTGAAATTGTCTAGGACAGCTCCTCTCATCTTGATAGTGGAAGACACCAAAGCCTGAAGGAGGAGAAGAATTACTACAAAGTAACAAAACAAATTTGCAACTAGAAACTAGACCTCCAACGTCCTTGACAATCATTTCTTCCTCTAGATGCCGAAGGAAATGATTCCTAGAAGACTACTTTTTTCTCTTCTTGGAGGTCTTAGTACCATGTCATTCCACACTGGACATTTTATGAACTGATAAATTATATGGGTAAAACAACAAATCAATATAAACCTATTTTGATTGGTCATTTCTTTCTCCATGAAGTCCCTTTACTTTATTTTTGATTGTCTTTCTCATAAATTTAGCATGGCTCTAAATTCTAAGTGAAATCAAGTGATCCATTTTAAATTGACTTTTGAGTACATGTACTGGAGCCTATATTCTAGGAAAACACCATGTGGCCTGGGCTTTGGGAGACACAGAAGGATTAGATGCCATGTATTGTATACATAAGCTCAAAGAACTTATTAATTTTGGGAAAGAAGAAACTTAGGGGAAACAATTAAGCAACAATCCAAGATGACATATAACACTATATTTGATTTATGAATGCCTGGGAAACCTTAGGAAGGAGATGTGATTCAGGTAGATATTAAAGAAAATGAAGGATCTCATTGGCCAGAAAAAAAAGAAATAAAATTACATAGTTAAAGTTTTGCCAACAAGACCTAAGTATAGCTCCACAGCCTTTGTAGTCCGAGACATTTCTTTCTGTTCTAGTCCCAAATTTCAAAATTGATTCCTCTGTATTTAGTTCTTGGGAAGATTATCAGACAAGCCAATCTGTTGGATTGTTTGAATTCCACATGTTTAGCATTTTTTAGCATTTGGATTAAATTAAACTGAGGATGAATTATGACATTCAAAGTTCTTCAATGAACTGAAAGACTTTGAAGGTCCTCTATCTTTTCATATTTTACTATTTATCTTTGTCGGCTGTGATGATGTGTCTCCAAGAGTGTGGAGCTAATGAAGACAGTTATTATTTCAACCTACACAGTTAGTTTCATTCAATTTATGGCCATTGTTTATAGGCCACATGTCTCACCAACCTGCACACCTATTTGCTCAGATGACAGGGTGCAGGTGGTACAGTGAAAAGGAATTACCCATGTTACAGATACTCTGCACCAATGAGATGTGATGAGAGAAAATAGAACACAATGATGAAAGCAGGCAATAATGTCCCTTCTCCACATGAAGAAGGGCAAACCATAAAGAATTTAAAAGGTCTACTATATACTTTATATTTTAAAGACTCCTAATATTGACAAGGGTCTGAAGTTCTATTAGGTCTATTTGCTCTTGGATAATGGGTCACTGTCCATGTTTCTAAGTTCCTTGAGACATGCTAGGAGGACATAATTATTCTGGCAGTAGAAGCAGTTAGCCATCCCCATTGATCCAAATAGGTCCCATTTAATGAATCCCTCTTTATGTCCAGTGTGCTTAAGCGAAGTCTATTTATTAGATGTAGTAATGAAATTGGAAATTTGACTTTTTCTACCTTCCCTTCTCCCATGCTCTTCAGGCCCTGGGTTGATGCATGGCTGAGGCCACCCTCTAAGATGGTCCCTACCTCCTGGAATTCAGGTCCTTGTGTAGGTGGGTAGAATCTGTGACTTGCTTCTAAACAATCAAATACAGCAAAGATGATGAGATGTTGCTTAAGATTGTAATTCGCTTTTGCTGGCAGAGTCTTTCTCACTGGTCTTAATTAAACAGGCTGCCGTGTTGTGCATTGCCCTATGGAGAAGCTGATGTGGAAAGAACCCAGGCAGCCTCTGGCTGACAACTAGCAAAGGACTGAGGCCCTCAGTCCCACAGTCCACAAGGACCTTAATTCTTCCAACAACTGGGTGGGGTTTGAAGGAGATTCTTCTCCTGTCCAGCCTTGAGGTGAGACCTCAGGCCCAGCCCACATCTTGATTGCATCCTTTTGAGAGACCCTGAAGCAGAGAATGCAGCAAAACCATGCCTGGACTCCAGATTCACGGAAACTCTGAGATAATGAATATATGTGATTTGAGCCAGTTTGTGGTTATTTGTTGCTTAGCAATAGATAACCATTGCACTCCTTGTTAGCAGTTGTGAATGGATTGGTAGCTACTCTTGAGTTATTTGCATACTGCATTGGGCCCCTTCGTAGTCACTCTTCCTAGGTGGAGGCTAAAGAGGCAATTCAGGTCTCTATGCACCTTTCCGAAGAGCAGGGAATGATATCAGAAGCGGTCTTCTGTTCCTTTTAGCTTTGTGTTTTCAGTGTTCCAGTGGCTGAGGCTGGAGATAGGAGCAGAATTGCAGTTGGGGACAGGGAAAGATAAAGGAGTTTAGCTTTAGGAGTTTGAGAATAAAGACAAGTTTCTTCTTGCAAGGAGTGGAAGAGGGAATTTTAATCTATAACTGTAAAATTAATAAAATTTCTATTTCTTAAAATGTCCCTCCTGTGACCTTAGCAGCTTTTACTACTTCTGCATGCATGAGACACCCCAAAACTCAGCCAAACTGCAGAAGAATGCATGTGGCACAGTCTGGCTAATGTATAAATTAGTAGCTGGGGACTTCCGCTTTCATTAAAAAAAAAAAAACTGGTAAAAAGTTATTCCACTGGGGAACAGGGAATTCTAATAAAATATCCACTTGGTTAGTCTCAAAAAGTGTCCAAGAGAAAATGCAATAAACTTTAATGCTGAAAATGGTAGCCGCCTCCTGGCTTTACACTGGCATTAGTTCGAAGCTTTCTAGCTAGCGTTTTTCACTAAGGAGCCTGAAATAGATTATAGGTTGTTTTCTTTTTGTTTGTTTGTTTTTCTATTGCTAAGCTTTTTTTTTTCCCAATTGCTCTCCTGAGAGAAAATTGAGTATATGACAGGGAAGACAAGCATGAAACCTCTCATAATCCAGGCTTGTGTTCTCAAGAGATTGTCCTTGATATATGAGGCTGCTCATTGAGTCTTTCCTGGAGTTTATTTATTTGACCACGTTCCCCTAGACTTAAATGCCTCCATTAATCAATACTGAGCTTCTCCACACCAAATCTGTAGAGCTCATCAAGATGAGAACTTTTTAGTTTAAAAATTCAAAAAACATCTCAGCTATATACATAATCCTTGGAGAGATAGCAGATCTATCACTGGCTGATAACATATCCACTGACAATTGAGTTTTATTTTTGTTCTCTATGTTAGGATTACTGATGGGATTGGGGTGAGAAGGAAAGTGTTTACTTAGAAACTTATTAAAGAAGGTGGATTGTTCAGGAGGTTGGGGCAAGGGCACAATTAATTCTTCGTTCATTTGTCTCACTCATTCAGTGAATATTTGAGCTCCTACTATCTTCCAGGAACTGTGTGCTTGGTTCTCAGGGTACCATATGAACAAAACTGTCCCTGTTGACCTGGAATTAACCATAAAGGAAGATGAGATGACCAATTATAATGGAGCTTGATAAAAGTTACAGCAAAGATAAGTTTAGGGACATTTAACCCTGTGTATGAGAAAAGATCTTCAGTTACAAAAAGAAATAAAGTCAAAACCAAAGAAGCTACTAAGGATTCATCTGACTGAAACTTGAACTAGCACTCTATAGCTCGTACAAAATACACAGTCTGTATCAACGATGCCGGAAGAAGTATCAGTAGCCTTGAGGGATAAAACAGAGGTGAATGGGAGGAGGAGGAAAGGCCTGATTCATCATCTTGGCTATCAGAATGTCATTCTTTATGCTGCTATTTCTTTTCATATCAGTATTGTTTAATTTTTGATTTGTTTTCAAAATAAAATGAATTTGATATTAGTGGACATAGCAAGCATTTTGATGTTGTAGCACCTATAGAGGAAAATACGCATTTGGTCAATATTTATTGAGCATCTACCATGCACTGGTGCTTTCAATTAGGGAGATATTGTAGCCGGGAGATATTAATTCTTAAAATAATGATAAACACATACCTTCTTCCAGGTACCCAATCAAACACTAATCTAGGTGCTTCTGTGAAGGAATTTTGCAGATGTAATTAAAGTCCCTAATGAGTTGATTTTAAATACGGAGATTATTCTTGGTAGGCCAGACCTTCCTAGATGAGCCCTAGAAGGGATTGGCTTTTTCATGGTGAAAGAGATTCCCAACAGCCTCTGGGTCTATAGTTGCTCTCTCTTTGCTGGATTTGCCCTTCCTGACTACTTGGCCCACAGAATCCTTTTTCCTCTGTCTCTTTGTGTGTATGTATATATATTATACATATATATTTAATACACTTTATGTATTTATATTATGCTCTGAAAACTATCATTCTTATGAAATTGGGAAGATATTGTTCATAAATCTATGCAAAAATCACCCAAATATGTGTCGTGAGGTCTGGTTGGCCCCCAATTCATTGCGTTTGCGTAACGTCTTTGGTTAAACTGTGAAAGGCATCTGGCCACCGGGTGACTTGCCCGTGTGATTCCACTGCCCGTGCTTGCCGCTTGTTCTGGCTCTGTTCTGGAATGGCGGGCTTTCCAGCTGGCTGGATGGGAAAGCAGCATGTGCCAAGCTCTGCTGGAACGCTTTGAAACAACATTGCATATAACGTAATTAAGTAGGGATGACTGAAGACTTAATGCCTGCACTGACTACAGTCGAGTCTAAGATGAACCCAGAAGCTTCATCTTCCTTGTATTTTTAAAGAGGAGAAAATAAAATTTATGGGAAAAAAACGGACTCTATCGCAATCCTTTTGATTCCATCAAAATGTAGATAATTTTTCAAAATTATTTGATTCAAGTTTTATAACTTTGTTCACGATTGGTTGCGAAAGAAGTGTATACTTAAAAACCAAAAAGATAAGGTATAAGAAAGAGGTTAAGAACCAGCCACAAATCTACTAGAGGTAACTGTGGTTGTGACCTTGGTTCTGCAGTCTTTTCATTGTGTATCTAAATTACATTTTCCCCACTCACTGTGTATCCTAGGAAGCTCACCTCTGAAAACTGTATTGCTCTGGTTTCCCTTGCTAGATGTCTTCTGATAGTTTCTGCCAACAGAAAGTCTTGATGGGTATGTGGGAGACTCTCTGTCAAAGAGTCGGTGTTTCTAGCAGTGGTCCTGGATCCCTCTAGAAAGTCCCATCCTCTGCAGTCTTCTTACCAGGCAATCCCTGCCTTTATTTGAGTTCCTTCTGGATGGCCCTGAATCTGAAAATATGATAATTTCCTTTCCTTTTTTTTTTTTTAAATCCCTCCCAGCCTTAGGTGTGATAGTGAATTCCAGATGTTGTTATTCTCTGGTTTGCTCATTTTCCCCTATTTTGTCTTTCAATTCTTCCAATACCTTTATAAATTAGTTCCCCCAAATAAAATTATTCTATTAAACCACCTGACAAAAACACCCTTTTCTTGAAAATCCATTGATAGATCTACATGCTCTCTTAATATATTATAAATGCCTTTCCATGATCTCATATTGTAAGACCTACATCTTATTTTATATTAGTTTTATTGAGGAATAATTTACATAAAATAACATTTACCAAATTTAAGTGTACAATTGATGAGTTTTGACAAATAGATACAGACATGTAACCACCACCACACTCACGTTATAAAACATTTTCATGCCCCTTGAAAAAAAATTCCCTTGTGCCTCTGTGCAACCAATTCTTTTTATCCTCACCCCTTGCAACCACTGATCTGCTTTCTAAAGTTTCCCGTAAATGGACACATGTAATATGTTGTCTTTTGTGTCTGACTTCTTTCATTTCACATAATGCTTTTGAGATTAACCTGTGGCGTTTCATGTATCAATAGTTTATTCCTTCTAATTGATGAGTAGTATTTCGTTCTATAAATAGACCACAATTTGCTACTCACTCACCACTTGTAGGACATTTGGGAGGTTTCCAGTTTTTAGCTATCATGACTAATGCTTGTATGAAGGGTGGAGTACAAGTCTTTTTGTGGACGCGCGCTTTCGTTTGCCTTAGGTGAGTACTTAGGAGTGGAATTGCTGGGTCTTCTGGTAATTATGTGTTTAACATTATAAGAAACTGCCAGAATGTTTTCCAACAGGGCTATACCATTTTTCATTTTTACATTTTACATTACATTTTATACCATTTTTGGTTTTACAATCTTGCCACCTCTTAGTAATGTCAGTCTTTGTAATTTGTCTGTTCTAGAAGATATGTAGTGGTATATTGTTGAGATTTTTAATTTATACTTCCCTGGTGACTACTGATGATTCAGGATTGTTGTGTTTTATCTGATGCACCATTTATTATATTTTTAACTCAATGGGCTTTCTTTATATTTTGACTTTTCACTGGAGCAAGTAAATAATAGTCTCTAGATCACGTTAGTTAATCTTCTTCTAATGTAGCACATTGTCTTTGTCTCCATCCCTCCCAAACTTTTCAACCAGAGATCTCAGGATTTCTATTAAAATGTGAGTTTAATACTGTAAATATCTTTTTAAAAAACTTTGAACATATTAAAATCATAATAATGCTTCAGGATAATCACAGTCAATTTGTCATACACATTTATTTAATTAAATGACGATAAAGGAATAAAAAGTTCTGAGTCCAACAAGACCAATAGGACGATAACAGCAGACAAAGGATCCAACAGTTCTTCTAATTGCCAGAATGAAGGAAGTAACTTCATAGATATTAAAGGTATGTTAAAGGGAGGCATTAATGAGAAACCAGTTGATTTCCTTTGCAGAACCTTGAAACCTAAGAATTAGCAAATTGCTGGGGCTGTTGAATACTTGTTCACAGGATTCTTATATGTAGCCATATATCTTCACTAGGGAGAAAAATGAAGATTTCGTCCCCAGGCGGCTGACAAACCACTGAGAATAGAATCTGAGATACTCTATTTTGGATGTCCCTCTAGTGGGAAAAAATAGTTTTACAATCACTACAGTGAAGTGCCTTGAACTCTGTCAGTTAACTTACTAGTCCTCTGGGTTAAGTAACAACGATAACCAAAGATCACAAGATTTTTGAGGAAAGTCTTCTACTTAAAAGAGAAAAGTCATGAATCTGTAAGAAGCAGAGACAATACAGAGAACAAGAAAAACATCTAAAAAGATCTTTAAGGAATATTTTAAGTTGGATAAGTGAAAAATACTAATTTAGGCAACACAATGAAGATGGTATAGAATAGTTACATTTAGATTAACAAAAAAATAGCTCCTGGAAGTAAAAAAAAAAAAGAGTAGGTAAAATTTAAAAAGTAATTTAATTCATTGAAAAATTGGATAATAAGCTCAAAGAAATCATTCAAAGAGTAATCAAAAAGACAGGGGAGAATAAAACCAGAAAAGAGATTTAGGAGGTTCAAAGTCTTACTAAATGGATTATATAAATAGATAACAGTAAAAATATAGAGATAACATATAGAGTTATAGAAATAATACAAGAAAAAATTTCTAGAACTGAAGAACTTAAGTTTCAGAAAGAAAATACTGATACAATGAAAGAAAAAAGCCAACACTAAGCCACATTAATCATGAAATTTTAGTACCTAAGAGATATAAAGAAGATCTTTAAGCTTCCAAAGAGGGAAAGAGTCGACATGCAAAGGATCCTGAATGGAACAAAATCTCTTAATAACAACACTGGAAGAAACAATGAAACAATGGTTACAATATTCACCATGAAAATTATTTTCAATTGTCCTTCAGGGCTAAGAATACAGTAAAGATATTTTCAAACTTGAAAAACTCAAAGCATGTAGCTTTAGTGAACACTTTCTTGAGAAGTTACGGGAGGATACACTTAAGCAAGATATGGAATAAACTAAGAAAGTGAAAGACAGATGATTACTGAAAAGGGGAACCCAATGCAGGAGAGCAATGAAGGGGTATCTAAAGATGTCAATAAAGGAAAATTCCAGGACCACTGTAGTTTGTCAGAGTCAAGACAAACCAGTCTAGACTGCAGCAAGCATGCCAGGGGCTCTGGAAGAAAAATAGAGGAGAAAGAGCAAATTGATGCATGAGATTTTATGTATGTGTATGCATATGTGTCAACACATACACAGACACATGTATCTATCACTCAACTGTGCTTTGTATAACACCCATACATGATAACATAAACACTAGCTTTTATTTAATATATTAACATGTGCATGTCAATATAATATATTGAATAATGATATATAACATTATATTTAATATATTAACATATACATATATATTAATTGGGAATATGGAGGTAGATGGGTTGGTGGAATGTAGAATGATGGCAGTATAAGAAAGATAAATCTTTATCCACTATAAAAGAAAGTTGGCAGATAGTGCCTAAAACTGAGAAATTAAAAATACCAGTATCTGTCCATTAAAAAAAGGTATGGAGGTAAACACTGAAAAAAACAGCTAAGAGAGTTGAAAGTAGGTGGCCCTTGGGAGTAGGAATCGGTCGTGGGAAGGGATGGAGCAGGATTTGCTATTTTTCATTATCCACCATTTATTACAACATAAATTATGTGCATGAATTACTTTGAAAAGTTTATTTTAAAATTTGGACCCAGGACTTATAATGTATACATCTTATTATCACCATTAATTTCTGGCTGACTTCCAGGAGGAACAAATGACATTAAGTGAAAATCTTGTGATGCATCCTAAGTATGTTGCCTTAAATCAACACTGCTTTTACAACAACAGTAGAATTTTTAAAATATAGTCCTGATTTACTATACCATTTTTATTATTTTCAGTAAATCAAGAATCCTAACACAAGATTCATTGAAATCATTTGGTTCAGTAGTTAGTTTTAGACTCTATTTCTGTAACATTTCTTATGGCATAGACTTTTAGATTCTTACTGTTCCTTGACACACAATAACATTAGTTTGTGACTAAATCTTAGCAATCACCCAACATTGTCTCATGATGGGAAGAAAGAATAGCCTAGATATTTGAAGTTATTTAATTACATAAATAAATAGTTTGATTTCTTTCTTAGATATGGCATAAAACAGGTGCAAAAACCTCATGTGTGGACATGATGGAGCAGGTTATATTAACCTTTTCAACAAGACATTTGGGACAGGCAGTTAATCTATGAAGCCATCAACTGGAAAAAGACATCACAATCTTTACTGCTTTATTGAAGAACTGTCTAAAATGATATATATGTATATATATTTGGGTGTTAAGAAAGGGAAGTAAGACCACTTTTGAAAACTGAAATAGTAGTGTCTTATCCTTATTTGTGAAAGGTGCCCCTAATGGATTCTTTCTGTTTAACAGTGGTGTTTTCTCTACTGTGTCATAGTTGGATAAAATTGCTAAATTAGGTACTCAGCCATAAGAGAATGTGGCAACTCTGGGAATCTGCAGAATTGGCCACTTATAACATTGTTTATGAGAGTTAATATTTGAAACCAATTATTGAAAACCTTAAATGAGCAGAGTTTTGCATGCAGTCACATGGAAGTCTTGATTTTCATGCTATAATACTTATTCCTTATTTCAAGGCTTCTCTAGATCATATTGACCTGAAAGAAAGTTCCATATCAAAATAGATGGCATCAGTTCTGAACTGTTTTTTTCCCCTTCAAGATTAGTGCAGGCTATTATATCATGATATAAAGATGAAGATGTAGAATTAAATAAACTCTGGAAGAAGTGTGCTCATTGTGATTAGAAAGGCTGAGCTAAAGCTTTTCAGTGAAGAAGAATAAATGACTTTATTCCTTGAGTGGGAAAAAATATTTTGTTGATGTCCAAAAGAAAAAAAAAAAAAGGGAAGCAGTGAAGAAAGATCTAGAGACAATCTGAAAGAAGGTTGGAAGTCAATGTTAAAAATTCCAAAATGATGAGAAGTGCTATATAATTCAAAAGCCTAAATTAAAAGTTGGCTAAAAAGTTTGGTTGACCCGTGGACTCTGGCATTCATTTTTCTGTGTCCTTAATACGTACAGTATTGCTGCTCCTCTAGTTTAATAGACGGTTGCACAAGTCGGTGTAATTCAGTAAGTAGACAAGGGGAAGGATCCATATGTTTTAATTTGGAGGCGCTCATGTTGAGTGAGACAATGCTGTCTATGGATTTTTCCTTCATGTACACGTTTTTCCAGGTAAAGAGAAGATTCAGGACCTTTTTCCTGGTATCTGAAACCTGACAGTTGTTTCTGCCAGCAGAATGTTACTGTCTGCTCATTAACTAAGCTTAGGAGTTGGCTTGCTGAAGCTTCGGGACATATGGAGTCACCAGAACTCCCGGGAGAACCGTTACAGGTTTGTGTTGGCAAACCTCGAAGCAAATGCAGAACGTGGCCTTACTGCGAATTGAGAAGTGAATCATCTGAGGGTATAAATGGACAGTTGCTAATCGTCAAACTCAATATTCAAATGAAATTGTAATACTATTTGCCAAATTTGGCTCAGGAATGAAGATAGTTATTAATATAATCAGACATTGAGACCTAAGAGATTTCGTACAATAACTGTTTTGAAAAATATTCCAAGATTGCGATTTGTCTGTTCTGAAATATTTGGATAATCTTTAGGACAGAGTTGTGTGATTCTGAATCTATGCCTTTTCCATCTTGGGAAGTAATTAAATAAGATTGTCATGACTGGAATGTACTTGGGTCCATGCCAGGCTTTTTACCATTTCTTGAGAGCCTATGGAAGGTTTTGGGTCCCAGTGGAGCACCTGTGTAGACAGACTGTCTCTTACAATCTCCTTTGTTCAGGCCAAGGTCCCCTGAAAGAACTGATAACTTTTAGTATCATGGGGACATGTCATTGATACAACTCTTGCCTTCTCTTTTCTTCTCTCTTTATCTTTATTTTCTCCTTTCATGGCCTTTATTCACACTCAATGTGTGGGTACGTGAACTAAGTAGTATGGGTCTAATAATACAGAGGCCAAAATGAGATTTAATATTTAAAATGACTTGGCATGGCCGGGTGCGGTGGCTCACGCCTGTAATCCTAGCACTCTGGGAGGCTGAGGCAGGAGAATTGCTCAAGGTCAGGAGTTCGAAACCAGCCTGAGCAAGAGCGAGACCCTGTCTCTACTATAAATAGAAAGAAATTAATTGGACAACTAAAAATATATAGAAAAAATTAGCCGGGCATGGTGGCGCATGCCTGTAGTCCCATCT
>CAUYRT010010439.1:0-13722 GCA_963574885.1 Lepilemur ruficaudatus
AGAGAAATGCAAATCAAAACCACAATGAGATACCACCTAACCCCAGTGAGACTGGCCTCTATCAAAAAATCCCAAAACAACAAATGCTGGTGAGGATGTGGAGAGACAGGAACACTCTTACACTGCTGGTGGGACTGCAAATTGGTGCAACCTCTGTGGAAAAGAATTTGGACATGCCTCAAAGAGCTAAAAATAGAATTACCATTCAATCCAGCAATAACACTATAAGGCATCTACCCAAAAGAGCATAAGACAGTCTATAATAAAGACATCTGCACCTGAATGTTTTTGGCAGCACAATTCACTATTGCTAGGACGTGGAAACAACCCGTGTGCCCATCAATTCATGAGTGGACTATTAAAATTTTGTATCTGTTTACAATGGAATCTTACTCAATTATAAGAAACGACAGTGATCTAGCACCTCTTATATTTTCCTGGATAGAGCTTGAGCCCATTATTCGAAGTGAAGTGACACAAGACCGGAAGAATGGGCTCCACTTGTACTCGCCATCAAATGGTTCTGACTGATTAACACTCAAATGGTGCTCAAATGGTGGTGGTGTTCACCAGAGATTCGGGGGTTGGGGAGGTAGACCCACATGAGGGATGCAGTGAGCATTGTGGAGGGTAGGGGCATACCACTAACCCATGCTAGGGAGAGGCAAGTTACAAAATGTGACAAAAAAAAAATGCTGAGTAAATAAATTAGAGACAAAATTTCCATATTATACAATTCCATCCATATGAAATGTCCAGAAAAGGCAAATCTATAGAAACAGGGAGAAAATTAGTGGGTCCCTGTAAGTGGAGATGGGAATTAGGGGTCTCAATAGGGGGAAGGAAATGTTCTAAAACTGACTTGTGTGAATAGCTGTACAACTTTGTAAAGTTACTAATAATCATTTAATTGCACACTTAAAATGGATTAATTGTATGGTATGTAAATTATACTTCAATAAAGTTTTTTTAAATAAAAAGGAAATAAATAAATTGTACAAATAAATAAGTAAATAGAATTATAAAATAGTAAATGATTATTCTAGCAGGTTAGTGCAAAATTATGTTATTAAAGTAAAGAAAATGACGTTAAACCAGAAATGTAAATTTAAATCTTTACGTACCTGTGGCTGGTTATTTTCACTTCCTTCATGCCTCTCTTGCTCATTCTCTGATGTCACTTTTAGGTCTTCTTCTGCTAACAAATCCATACATAGAATTAAAATGGATTACTTAGAAGAGTGAGGTAAAAGATGATCTTTATAGAAATAGATGGAAAATAACTTTTTTATTTTATACATTAAGAGTTTAAATGAAGCTAAATATGTGATGGAATACTCCTTTAAGAAATATTTCTAATTTATATTTAAAAAAAAAACAATAAAAACTTCAGCAGACCACTTGGGGAGATACCAGATGTCACCTGGTCCCAGGTATACAACATCTCAAAGATTCACTCACAAATTCTACTAACTATTAGCCATTTATGTTAACTGAATAGAAAAGTGGGCATAGATCTGTGTGGACATGCTGACTGATGAGGGGAAAAGTGATCATTGATCAGTGGAAAAAATCATGATCCTGAGAGGATAACCATCAAAGCTGATGGCAGAATGCTACAGCGTATCTGTAACACAACCCAGCAGAATCATTTGTACAATTATACTATAATTATTTATCATGTTCTTCAATTCGTCCTATGATTTAGGAAGTACACAGTTGCAATGCAGTTCAATTGAGAGTATAACTCATCTCTCATCAGAAAAACTATTCTGAACTGATCATTGGATTCATTTGTAGAATGCTAGTTTATGAAAATACTCATCTTTTTCATTAGTTACATGGGCTATTGGTATGCCTACATTTCTTGTATCCTCTGGGTTAGTCATCTTAAACTTTCTTGATACACTCATACAAGAAGCCACAAAAACACATCTAAGAAAAAATTTATAATAAGTTTTCAATATTAAAATAACAATTTTAGTATTCAAAGAATGAACTCTCTAATTTTCTTTCTTTCTAAAATTAGTTTGGTTACCATGTAGTCTTTATAAGACTTTTATGAAACAATTACCTTACCAGAAATTCTAAAACTGATTTGTGTGAATAGCTGTACAACAACTTGGTAAATTTACTAATAATCATTTAATTGTACATTTAAAATGAATTAATTGCATGGTATGTAAATTATACTTCAATAAATTTTTTTTCAAAAAAAGAAATTTAGCTATCTTAAAAAAGCAGGTGATGCTTCTATATTCAAATTAATCTGATTTGATTAACTAATATTAATGCAACATGTATATTTGGTATCTTACAGTTAAGGGGAAGAAAAATAAGTTACTATTGTTCACCCCAATTCTACCACTCCCTCCTGCTTCCAGTAATCTTCAGAGCAGCAATAATCTAAGCTTCTGTTTGAGTGTGAATATACTGAAGTCATCTGAAGTCCTCTCAAGTTTCCTCATCAACTCCAAAATCACCTTCCTAACTTCTTTCTTTCCTCCCTCCTTCACCCCTCACAATCCTTCTTCCTTCACAACAGTCATCTCTAGATCTGTGGTCCTTATTCTACCCCGTCTACATTTTTTCAGGGATTATTCCTACATCTTTCCTCTTTATTTAGCAGTATTATCTCACATCTCTAATTTCTCCTTCTCATCACTTTGCTCCTTCCCCTCTGGCTAAAAACACGCTCAGAAATGATAACAAAATAATGTTTTCCTCTGATCCCGTAATGTCTTAAACTGTTATCCAATGGCTCTTCTTCCAGATTTCTCTAGAAGGAAGTCTATACCCAAGGACCAACCGCACCAGCATCAGCTCAGAACTTATTAGAAATGCAGAATCCCAGACCTGCTGACTCAGAATGTGCATTTTTAACAAGGTCCCCAGCTGACTGATGAAAGTTTGAGATGCTCTGGTCTATACTGAGTGTGCTTCCACATTCCTCTACCTGAACCTGACCCTTTTGGAATCTATCCTCAAGTTCTTCCCTATCATGTCCCCCAAACTGAAACTGCCTTACAAGTCATAATGTCTCTAATGGGCTATTTATCAGCCTCTATATTCCTTAATCTCTCTATAGCTGACCCTACTCTCTTCTTCTTTCCAATGCTTTTATCTTGAGCAGTACTAATTCTATCCTATGAAGTAAGAACATTTCAAACCACATTAAATTGTACATGTATATGGCTGACCATATATGCTTGTATTCCTCTGTGGTAGAGAAAATACAGTTCTGCAGGTTTAGGTGCATCAATCCTTATGCCTTCCCAACAGTGAGGGAGATAAGAAGAGTGAGGAATGTTTGCTGTACTCCTCTAACACATTCTGGTATTGGAAGCTCACTTTATATGCTTCCCACCTTTCTAATACTCTGCTCTTCCTTTTTCTGAAGAATTTATTTGACCACCCTCTATTATATATGCCTGCTTCTGGATGCTTGATGATATTCTTTGGATTTTAGAATATATCAGTGTACATGTTTTTAAATAAACAGTCTGTCAAATGACTTTCTTTCAATAAAATATGGTTCTTACCTTCTACTTGTCCATTTACTGTATATTTTTGTTTGTGAACTGCAGCCCCATGTAAATTACCACTGTACTTCTCTGGGAGATTGGTGGAGATACTCTGTTAAAATTAATATCAATATAATAAGTTTTAATTAAAAAATAATTCCATCAAGATTTCCTAATCAAATTCTTAAAAATATCTGAATTTCCTATTTTAAAAGCAATTAGACTTACAAATAAGAGAAGCATGTATTGAAAACCAAAACATTTCAATAGGGAACCTCACGTATGTTATCTAGATCAAGCTTACCTTTTATCTATTTATGGCTATTGACTCTGAAAACTAAGAATGGATGAGAAAGGGAATATATTCACAGACAAAATATTAATGGGTATGCACATTTTAACAAGGAAGTAACTACAAAATACCTAACTGTACTTTGCAATTCCCACCAAAAATAAGAAGAGTATTTTTAAAAATATGTATATATAATACACTTACTATAATAATTACATAATTAAATATTAAGAATAATTTTTACTGTAGAAATTTTTAGTATTAAAATAAGATACTTGGCACGATAAGAAACATCAGAGTATGTCAATTTGGGAAAAATAGCACATTTAACAAGCTGCATCATTTTGGAAACAAGAGCTCACAAATATCTAAATATTTTTTAATAAAATTTTTACTGATTGTATAAATGGATGAATAAAATGATGGAGTATTAAGAAAAACATATATTTATGTCATATTTCAATAAAACCAAGGAAATGTTAGAGAGGTACAAGGTAAAGCAAGCAAATATTAGAGATATACAAAGTAAAGAATATGTAACTCTTTCCCAATTAAAAAAAATTTCAAAAAAAAATAGCAAACCTTAATAGAGAGAGAAGAATACGAATATTTATGCCTAAAGCATCTAAAAGGTCCTGGACACTTATTTGGACATTTTTTCTATGCTTAATGATAATAAAAATTAATAGGATGGTGGTTATCCCACTTCCTCCTTCGTGGTCATTCCAGGATGTTAAGGGTAAAATGAAGAGATGTGATCCACTGATCTCTCCGTCTAGTATGTCCTCATCCTAGACTTTCACATGGCTGTCTCTTTCTCTAGTCATGTGAAAGTGGGCAGTGTGAATGTCAACCTCAGAAAGTTCTCTGACTACAGAATTCTATTCCCATTTCCATTCCCATCCTAACTACAAACTACCTCAATATTTTCTAACCAGTCTCTGTTTTCTTTGTATGCAGAACTTATAATTACTTATAATAACTATAGGTCTTTGTTGTTTACTTGTTTTTCTGTTCCTACTCCTATGGCACATTCCCTCATCTTGTATGTTCAGTGCCTTACTGCCCAGCATGCAGTTGGTACTCAATAACCAACTTTTAAGCAAGTTCAAAACATTTAAAATCCCATCAGGAAGGTCTCAAGCATCAAATCGCTATATTCCTATAGGACATCTCTAGGCATAATCTGCTGAAATTTAACATAACCCAAATTAGGAATCTGTATGCCTGTTGTAACTTCTTTTCTTAGCACTACTGCCTTCTGGTTTGCAAAAAGTACCCTCAATATTTACTAAGTCAGTGAATATCAGTGTAATCATTTGGTCCTCCATTTGTATAAACACTCTCCAGTTTACAGAATGTTTTCACATTTCTTACCACATTTGTTCATTACACATACTTAAGGAACAGATGTCAGTACCATGTTTATGAAGAAGGTCACTGATATCTGAATAGGATAAATCATTTTTTTCAAGATTCCATGGCTCATTAAGTGACAGTACCAGGACACTAACATGTCTTCTGGCTTTAACTCATGCTGGTACCACTGTGCAGCAGCTCTTCTATCATCAGACCCCTCCCATCTCTTGCCGCAGTTGTCATCTTAATGTACAGTGTCAGCATTTTATACTTACACTAGTACAAACATGGATGCCACAAAAATATTCAATGTGTTCTATTTTTAAAAATGAATTCTACTTATTAAAACACCACTAAACCAAACTGTTGTTACTATAGTCCTACACATTTATTGTTCCCATACTTTTCCTTCTCCTGAAATGTTGCTTGCAGAGGTATACTTGACAACCCAACCAACACCTTCAAGGTGAAGATATTATCTTTTTAAGTTCCAAGTTGGAAAAGACAATAGTCCAAATGGTTTCCCTCTGAGTATCATTAGGACTTATACACATCCAGATATACCATGGAATGATTCATTTGATCATAAGATGACCTGGAGTAATTCTTTTGCTGTAGATAAATGTAACTTCAGAACCCAAACTGATTCCTTTTCTAAGCCTTATTTTTTTACACTATACTACAGCAGCTTCTTAAATGAATCCTACAAGTGAGCAGAATTATACAATGCAATAATAACCAATTTGTTAATTATGAGCTGAAAATATAAGAAAATAATTCTTTATGGGCATATGCAGAGGTGATAACATAAAGTCAAAGCATCTCCTTTTAGGTTCTAATGTCATTTGATACTTATATTTTAAAATAATAAGAACAATAGATAGTACCTCCAAATCCTGAGGTGATTCTGCATCTTCAATTTTTCCAGACTCTAATTCAGACATCTTGTCTATAAAATGTTATTCACAGATACATACATCAGAACATTTTTATTATAAATTTTAAACACATACGCAAGTATATCACCATTCATTTTTATTTCAATAAAATAAAATTAATAGCAAAAATAATTTCAAGGTTGAACCAGTTTTAGGAAGAAAAATTAGACGGTATGAAGAAAGACAGCAAAAGAAAAATATTTACAAGAAATGGATAATATATTTGTGTCTACATACTTAAAATGTTATTTTCATGATGGCATTTAAGGATCAAAAATTGTCAGAGATATTCACTAACTTACCACTTCTGTTATTTTTGTGCACACAAATAAAATTGACATTATTTTTTTGCTCTTGTGGAGCATTTTCAATAATACCAATACCATTTTCCTGTTGTCCAGATGCTGGCTTTGTTGCTCCATCCTATTTAAAAAAAAATCCGAACTTCAGAAAACATTGCATTTATTCACTCACTGACTCACTCAGTCTGTAAGACAATATAGGTTAACTCTGTCTATCAAATCACATGCACTATCTTGAAAGAAGATGATAATATAAATAAAAGGTGGATTCTGCCCTAGATTCAAGTGGATGTTGGCATATATGAAATAAAATACAGAAGGGAATAATTCATTGCTTCTAAAATTAAAGTGAATAAAAGTACAGTAAGAGCACAAAGGAGACAACAGTGAGTTCTACCTGGGAAGGTTAGGAAATGCTGAAAAGATATATGGCCATATTATGAAAGATACACAAAATGCTGAGAAAGGGTGTGAAGAGTTTCTAGACAGGGCAGTGTGAGAAAAAGGATGAGTATTTGTAAAATATATGAAAATGGTAGAATTAAATAATGAAAACCTATACAGAACTCTGAAATTTTGAAAAATGAAAACAAGAGGAGGAAAAATATGATTTAATTTCTTGAACTATACCTTTTAAAATTTGAAGACTATGAGATATAATAGTATTAATAGATTAAAATATTTATTTCTGGAATGTTATGATAACATGCATTTTTAAATTGAATAAAAAGATTTAATTCTAAAGCACTACTTCAAGATGCTGCAAGAAGACCATTTTTAAAATTAATCTTAATTTCCATCTGGATCTCTTCCTTGACCCAGTAATCATTCAGCAATAGATTGTTTAATTTCCATGACTTTGTGAAGCAGGGAGTGCTTCTGTTGGAATTGATCTCTAGTTTTATACCACTATGATCTGACGAGATACATAGTAAAATTTCTATTTCTTAAAATTTGTTGAAGTCCGATTTGTGGCCTAGGATGTGATCAATTTTGGGGAAAGTTCCATGAGCTGATGAGCAGATTGTATATTCAGCTTTATTTGGGTGGAATGTTCTGTAAATGTCTGTTAGACCCATTTGTTCTAGAGCTTTGCTTAAGTCCATTATTTCTTTGCTGATTTTTTGTTTGAAAGATCTGCCCAATTTATCAGCAGGGTGTTGAAATGCCTCCTACTATGTAATTACTGTTTATCATGCTATTTAGATCAAACAGGGCATGCTTTATGTATGTGGGTGCTACTGTGTTGGTGCATAGATATTAAGCATTGTTAAGTATTCTTGTTGGATTTTTCCTTTTACCATTATTTCATGACCATCTTTGTCTGTCTTTACTCTTGCTATTTTAAAATTTATACTGTCTGAAATCAGAATCGCCATGCCCACTCTCTTTTGGTTTCCATTTGCTTGTAAGTTTGTTTTCCAACCCTTGACCTTGAGTCTGAAAGCATCTTCAAACTTTACCACAAGGCTATAGCGGTAAAACAGCATGGCACCGGCACAAGAACAGAGATATAGACCTTTGGAATAGGACAGAGATACCATATATAAACATTCCTCATATTGCCATCTAATCTTCCACAAAGCAGACAAAAGTACACATTGGGGAAAATAATCTCTATTTAATAAGTGGTGCTGGCAAAATTGGATGTCTATGTACAGAAGACTAAAACTGGAACCCACCTCTCACCTCTCACAAAAATCAACTCACGATGGATAACCGACTTAAACCTGAGGCACGAAACGTTAAGAATTCTGAATGAAAATGTTGGGAAGACTCTTTTAGACATCGGCCTAGGTAAAGAATTAATGAAGCAGACCCCCAAAGCAATCACAGCAGCAATAAAAATAAACAAATGGGACCTGATCAAATTAAAAAGCTTCTGCACAGCCAAGGAAACTATCATTAGAGCAAATAGACAATCTACAGAATGGGAGAACGTATTTGCTTTCTGCACATCCAACAAAGGGCTGATAACAAGAAGCTGTATAAAACTTAAGAAAATCAACAAGAAAAAATCAAACACTCCTATCAATAAATGCACAAAGGACATGAACAGAAACTTTTTAAATGAAGACAGACTAATAGCCAGCAAACATATAAAAAAGTGCTCAATATCTCTAATCACTAGGGAAATGCAAATCAAAACCACAATATCACCTAAATCCAATGAGAATGGCCTCTATTTAGGTATCACCTAAATCCAATGAGAATGGCCTCTATCAAAAAGGCCGAAAATAATAAATGCTGGCATGGATGTGGAGAGACTGAAACACTCATATACTGCTGGTGGGACTGCAAATTAGTAAAACCCCTGTGGAAAGTAATTTGGAGATACCTCAAAGAGCTAAAAATGGAAATACCATTTGATCCAGCAATCCCACTACTAGGTATCTATGCAAAGGAAGGAAAGACATTCTATAATAAAGACATTTGCATTAGAATGTTATTAGCTACATAATCCACAATTGCAAAGCTGTGGAAACAACCCAAGTGCCCATCAATACATGAGTGGATTAATAAAATGTGGCATATGTATACCATAGAATTCTACTCAACTACAAAAAAGAATGGTGATCTAGCACCTCTTACATTATCCTGGATAGAGATTGAGAACTCATCCTTTGAAGTCAGGTATCAGAAGGATAGAAAAACATGCACCACATGTACTCGCCATCAAATTGGTACTAACTGATCAACACTAAATTGCTCACATGGTAGTAATACTCATTGGGTGTTGGTCAGGTTGGCGAGGGAGGGACTGGGGGAGTAAACCCACAGCTAATGGAAAGAGGGTACACTGTATGGGGGGAAGGACACACTTGTAGCCTCAGTTTGGGCGAGGCAAACACATTTCATGTAATCAAAATGTTTGTAGCCTCAAAATATCCTGAATTTAAAACATTAAAATAAAAAGAGAAATGAAACTAACTAAATAAATAAAATTAATCTTAAAATTTTAAACTGTAGAAAAGAAATGCTTATGTGATGCAGAATTATGATGTATTTGTATGTACTACGATCAAGTAAGAAAGAAACATAAACCCCTCCATTAAATTTCACCTGGTTTTCTTACTCCCATGTAAGCAAGATACTAATAGCTCTAATTTCTTATTTCTATCACGTAGGATGGTAGTTAAAAATTGGAGAGAGCATCTACTATAAGGAAAATAAAGCTATGTTTTGCCATATTGAAGATTTAAGAATCTTCAAATACATCCACAATTCTCAAACAGGCCCCGATGTTCACATAAAGAGTGGAGAGAGAACTACAAAATCAAGTCTACAGGACTTCTGAGTTTTGCAGATGAACAAATTTATGTGCAAGATATAACAACTATGAATACTAAAGTTAATAAAACTTCCCAAGAATAATATAAAATGTCCCCAACGCTGGAAATATTTTTAAAAGTAAAAATTCACCTTCCAGAGATGAATGTGTATACGCTATTGGCAGTCACCCCTTCTTTATAATGCTACGATAGTATTTTGTTCTAGAGAACAATAATCAATTATGATTGTAGTCATGTGATGTATACACATGTGTGTCCATTATATGTAGAAATTATTGGCACAAGATAAATCACATTATCTCCAGAAATAAATAATTGTTGCATTTATTTCTTCAAGAGGGTTGCAGCTCAAAATTTATGTTCTTATTTAATGGATACAGATTAAGAACCTCCTCTATATACCCAGAAATTTTAATTTCAATTAATAAAAAGATCAAACAAAATATTTATTCCTTTATCTCTCTATTGTCTCAAACAGATCTAAAATGATTATAAAGATTATATCAAACAGTAAGATAAATTAAGTAAGTTATGTATATACAAAAGACAAGTTAGAAACCTTAAAGAAGAAAGAGTCAAAGATTAATAATTCATAATAATCAGATAAGGCCTAAAATATATTTCACTTTTCATTATCTGGGAACACAGGTTTTACTTGATTAAATATATTATTTTAATGATTTACTAGATTAAATATATTACCTTAATAATTTTTTCAAAAATGAAGATTCATTTTTTTCCCTTTTTAAATAACTTTTAATTGATCATAATAGATGTACACATTTTGAAGGGACATAAGTTTTGATACATTCATAGAATCTTATCAGTGTAATTGGGATATGCGTCATGTTACATATTATTTGTTCTTAAAGGCAAAATTATTTGAATTATTCTCTTGCAGCTATTTTTAAATGTACAATATATTAATTATAGTCACCCTTAACTTTCGACATCTTCTCATGGGGTGAAGATTATGAGAGATGATACAGATGTCCTCAAAATGTTACTCCCTTTACCCATAATTCATTATTCTACAATGCTATATCCATTAGATTATATTCTTAACCAAAATAGCCTGGGACAAAAATGTACCTAGTCAGCTTCCAACATTATTAAAATTACTGTCATTAAGATACTTAAAATAATCAATTTTGAGTTATATTGTGAAATGTGTTTGCATGATTTACATTTGGATGAATTATCTCTTGCCAGAGAAAACGTGAGAGTTTAGTTTTTAATAATAAGTTATTTTAATGGGTCAGCTTTGCAAACATAAATCACTCTTTTATGTTTGTCAAAATGTTAAAGATAAATTATTGTAAAGATTCAGGTTCTCCAAAGAAAGAGAAAAGAAAATAATACACCTTGTAATGATTGATGACTGAAAGCCACAAAGAGCTACTCAGTAGAAAGCTGTAACTAAATATGATGACAGTGAAGACAGAGAGGCAATGACAGAATAGATAATGAGGAAATGTATTCTGCAAGGAAAAATTTAGACTGGGCTAAATCATTTTTGAAAGGTGGAGGAGGAGGAAGAAACAAACAAACAAAAAGAGACATGACCACTCAATCAAATACGTGTTAAACCATGGAAAAAAGGGAAAACATTCTGTATGATAAGGTTCATGGAGAAATACAGGTATAAAACAGAGACTTTAGTTCAGAGTATATCTGTAATAAAACTGATAACTGATTAATATTTACTCTACAATTTATTTTTGCATATACTTCTATAGTAAAGAATTTCATTACCATAAAACAATACATTAAATTATTGAAACATGGTCATCATCTACTACCTGGAAGTTATGACATTATTGCTTACAGAGATGAAAAATCAGAAACAGAAATATTCCATCACTTTTGTACTTGGAGGAAAAATCAGTAATCAAAATTATAAAGATTAATATATAGCTTAAAAAGATATTTTTTAATAGAACTTGGGTTGAAGATAAGAAACTTTTAAGAAATTTTAATCTAAAATCCTAATCTAAACTTTTAGTTGAAGGATACTAGAAAAGATACTGTTATTCTCTTTCCTATTATGATATGTTTCTAATTTATTCCTTTTCATGAAATCTTTCCTCATGATAACTCTCCCGAAGTTATACATTCCAATTATTAAAAGGGAATATAAATTTAAATTATATTTCAAAAATTTAATAGATTTAATTATTAATTATATTATGAATATATTGCTTCTAATATTCCATTATAATGTTAACATTTTAACATTTTTTCCACTAAAATTCATTTATCTATTCATTTACTCACATTCAAAACTATTACAATTCTTCTTACATGCAAGATTACATTCTCCTAAATCTAGTAAACACTCAAATCTGTTTCCTAACCACTAGTAGCTCATTGTAATACAGGATTCATAAAATGATTATTTAAATAACTAGGTAAAACATGGAGTGGATATAGCTAAGCTGGCTGACTAGAGACATCAAAAGCTAGATCATCTCAGAAAGAAGAGAAAGTTTGAGGTGAAATCACAGCCCAGGTGTAATTCTGAAGGAAGAGTGCCAGAACCTGCCGGAGATAGCAAGGAAAGAAGTCACAGGAAAGAACAAGAAGGAACAAGATTTTAGCAGAGATTAACCCCCAGGGAATTAGGAGCCCCATGGAAAGGGTGTGTTTGTTTTTCCTCCTTTCACACCTCTGGCAGTCCTAAGGCTCCCAAACTGTTGAGTAGACCCTCTACCCTCATGAGCCCAAGTACTGCTGCTGGCAGTGAACTGAGAGCTTCTTGAGAATACAGCACCAGGCTTCCAGCCCACTGGGGATCACTCCCCCTTACCACAGACCCAAGCTGAGAAGGGACATGTCATACTGCCTTTCCACCCATTGTGTGCCTTTGTGCTGCCCAGGGGGCTTCAGCATTTTAGATTTCTTGCCACTGGAACCCACACAAATATTCTGTGACACACAACTCAGATTGCAGTAGCCACAGGGGGCTGGTGGGTCAGGGGGGAACTGTGTGATCCCAGAGCTTAAATATAGAGGGTGGGCTGCCTTTAAGTAAAAGGAGAGCACATCCCATGCAGAGTACACCTTAGGACAAAGAGGACCAGGGTGCCAGCTCTCCTCCATTCAGACTCTTCTCCCCTGACCCACAGCACTGGACTTGCTCTACAGAAAATGCTCAAAAGTGTTCTAAAAATCAAAGAGTACAGTCAATACTCCAAGGTGTAAAAATAAGTAGAAGTTAAAACTCACAATTCTTACAAAACAGTAAATCAAGGGAGAATATAAAGCTACCAGTAAAAATCAACATGACAAACAGTATCTCAATAATCAATATTAACATTGAATGTAAACCTTCTAAATGTCACACAAAAAGATACCAATTGGCAGAAGGCATAAAAAAATAAAAATATCATGTCTCATTGCTAGAGAGCTGGTGTTCCTCTTTGGGGGTGTACTTTCTGTAAGTGCCCATTAATACATGAGTGAATTAATAAAATGTGGTATATGTATATCATGGAGTACTATTCAGCTTTAAGAAGCAATGGTGATATAGTACTTCTTGTATTTTCCTGGATATAGCTGGAACCCATTCTACTAAGTGAAGTATCCCAAGAACAGAAAAATAAGCACCAGGTGTACTCACCATCAAACTGGTTTCACTGATCAACACCTTAAATGCACATATAGAAATAACATTTATCGGGCAGTGGGCAGATGGGAAGGAGGAGGAGGGGATGAGTATATACTTATCCTATCCACACTCCCCACCTGCCAGATGCCTCATGAATGTTACTACCGAGTGTGCACATAAGTGTTGGTTAGTTAAGTCAGTTATTACCAATTTGATGGTGAGTACATATGGTGCTTGTTTTTCCATTCTTGTGATACTTCATTTGGTACAGTGGGCTGCAGCTCTATCCAGGATCATACAAGGGGTGCTAGATCGCCATTGTTTTTTGTGGCTGAGTAGAACTCCACGATATACATATACCACATTTTATTAATTCACTCATGTATTAATGGGCACTTGGGTTG
>CAUYRT010010442.1:0-11804 GCA_963574885.1 Lepilemur ruficaudatus
TTTTATTTACCTATACAAGAAAGGTAATGATATGTGCGTGTACATACATATGTGCATGTAGTTATATATGGTTCTATTTTTAAATAATTTAAAAATGTTTTTACTTAAATTATTATTGTAGATCTATATTATGTTAGTTACTAAAACCTATTTATGTTTTAATAAAAATGTATAGAGATCTACAAGCGCTTTGTCTTACACTTTATTGAATAATGTAGGCAGCGAAGATGTTCTCAAATTGTCATCCCGTCACCTTTCTTCTTACAATCCTTTGCTTTTCCCGTGTCTTTCACATTAAAAGCAAAGTTCCTTGCAGTGACACTGAGGATTTGTGATGAACTGTACCCTCATTACCTCCATTATCTTCTCTCATACCACTTCCCCAAATGCAAACTCTATTCCATCAATGCCATTAAATTATTTGATCTTGTCCTGTTCCCTCACCTTTCCAAATGTTTGCACACATTTTATCCGGTTAATACCAACTTGACTTTCAATACTGTTCAGGATTGATCTCAATCTCACTGTGTTCTCTTTATATTCCATGCATGTTTGGCTTGGCTGTCAATTCTCTTTGTTGACGGAGAATCTCAAACTATCTCCTTCAAAAAAAAATGTGAAGTAAGGAAAGAGGAAAAGGAGGATGAAAAGAAGGAAGGAAGGAAGAAAGGAAGGAAGGAAGGAAGGAAGGAAGGAAGGAAGGAAGGAAGGAAGGAAGGAAGGAAGGAAGGAAGGAAGGAAAGGACGGAGGGAGGGAGGGAAAAAAGAGAGAGAAAAAAAAAAGACCAAAGTTGAGGAGGAAAGGTTTCACATTGAATTACAATTGTTGATATTCAGGGATGATTTCATACTGAGATACAGTAATAAGTCTTGGTTACATTAAAAAATTATTGCAAACTCATAATTCGTAAAAATTGTCCTTGAACATTGCAGCAATATTACATTGACATATGTATGTAATTTCAAAAGAAAACTGAACTGCAAAAATAGCCTTTGCATGTATATATGGGCCATATTATTATATTTTCCTTAAATTTGAAGCATTAAAAGTACAAATCTAGCAAACAATTTTTCTGCAGAATTAAAGATTATAGTAGTTGTTTTGTTCATCTCATACCAGTTGGAATTCAGCTTTATTGAAAGTTGCATAACAGAATGTTAAAATATCTCTGTTTTTGCAGTTATGTAACCTAATGCCAAACAATCAATAAAGTATTAAATTGAAATTAAACCCACTAACAGAACCATTTTAAAAAATTTAAAAATATATATATAATTTTAAGGACCAATATCTTTTTAATATTATGTCTTATATTAGATACATAAAGAAAGAAGGAAAGAAGAGTTAACCTTATCATTATTTAATACACCAAGAATATGCGGATATTAAATATTTCTATTCTGTCATATATCATACTATCTGTTGCATTCAGCTGTGATGACATTCCAGAGAATATAATCTTTAAATATTTCCAAGATTTCTATTATTCTGGTAGCAAATCCATTTTTTTCTAGTGTTGTAACAAAGTATCTAAAAGTGTTATGTGAAAATTGTTCTCAAAATGATCACTAAATGTATTTTATTTATCACTGATAATAAATGGCAGGTAATCTGGTATTCCTAGTATTGGAAGGGCAGAACAAAACACACACACACACACACACACATACACAAATACACACCCAATACCAATTAAACTTATAAATATATAATCACTTACTTTCAAATATTTATTTTAATGCTTGCTTGTGTACTTGATTGTAATTGTAGTACAATAGCATTACAGGGACTATTTTTGTTCTGTAGAACTGAAGTTGAATGCAGTGCTTGTCAAAAACCCAAATGTAGCTATAATAATTAAAAATTAAAACTTTTTAAAAATTAAAAATAAATTTTAAAAAGTGTAAAAATACCTCAAAATCATTATGTTTCGTCAACATTTCAGATTTTTTTGGCTTAGAGTAGTAATGAGCACGTCACTGCAGTCAAGGAATAGCCCACATTTATTGAAATTTTTAACTAAAAATAAACAGGATGTTGCACCAAAGAGAAGGAGAAAAAATAAAACCAGGGAAATAAAGATAAAGTCAATGAATATCTGAAATGTTATTTAAATTTCATGATAATGATACATTATGTTATAAACATCTTCATATGTGGTTGTAAAACTAAAGATAATTCAGTAATTCAGAACATTTTCTGTGAATCCAAAATTCAACTCTTTTATGCACTTTTTTAAAATATTGCTTCATTAAAATACCTTTACGGAAACAGAAAAGAATTGCCAATTTTTTTAGGATGAAATTAATTTATTGTTGATTTTAGATGATATTTGGTACAGTTGGCATAGTTTGTCACAAAATGTAGATAACATCAATGTAGCATTACCATTTCAAATATCTTTGGAATGAATTATAGGTCTTTTTTGAAATAGCAAAATTTACTTCAGATATATTGTTAATATTTCTGTTGGACAACTATAAACATACAAATGAAATTGTAAAGTGTACATATAATACTTTATTCAAACTATGTATATGTTGTGATAGGTCCAAATAAAGGAATAGTCTACTAACTTATCACTTTAAACATATAAAATTATTTAAGTAATAATAAACCCTATTTAAGTAAAAATACTTGACTAATCATAAAATGTAGAAAACTAAATAAAAATGTATACTATATTGTTTAGCATCCTTTCTTTCTATAAAAATATTTACTAAGGAAGAAGCGTTGTGTGTTTTTTATGTTTGCAAAATTAGCTTTTTAATTTAGGAATTAAATTATTTAGGAATGATTAGAAAGGTGCTGAGAGACATAACATTACTCAGATTGAGTTGGTATCTTAACCTGCTTGGGCTGTCATAACGAAAGTCACAGGACTGGGTGGCTCAAACGACATAAATTTGTTTCTCACAGTTCTGAGGGGTGAAAAGTGAAAGATTAAGGTGCCGCCTGATTTGGTTTCTGTGAGGGCTTTCTTACTGGATTGTAGAAAGCTGCCTTCTCTTGTGCTCTTACACAGCAGACAAAGAGATCGCTCTGGTGCCTCTTCTTCATCTTATAATGGCATTAGCCCTATTAGATGAAGGCTCCACTCTTACAACAGCATTTAACCTTTATCACCTCCTTGCAAGACTTCTCCCGAAATACAGTCACATTGGGGCTTGTGGCTTCAACAAACATATTTGGGGGAGACATAAATATTAAGTCCATAACAGTTGGGCTATAATGTAAAACTTCCTGAAAGAAGATTATAAGGAAAAACTTCCTGAATGAGGCAACTTTTGTGTAACCACATGCTGTAAATATTTAATAATGGAATCTCAGGGTATAGCGCTCCTGTGATAGTTGGTTGACAATTTTGTTTCTATTAATGAGTAAGTTAAACAATGGAAATGTATGTCAGAACTGTACTTTTTCAACAATGATGTGAGCGACTTTTTTGTTGAATCAGATAATGGTGTTTGAATGCTAGAAAAATACTTTCTCAATATTTTTGTGTGTATTGCAATGTAGTGACTACAGACTGTTTAAAACTAAATTTGCTTTATTAACATTTTCCCCATCACTTTAAGTTTAGACAATCCAACCAAAGATTAAATTCAGCTCTGCTTTGTAGTGTTTGCTGATTTTTGTGGTATAAATACTTAAACTATAACTAATTTGAAACTACCAAATTGACGTCGTTGATTTTCCAGTTGGAAAGAGATACACAGGATTACAACACATTACTTTCAACATATGTATGCAATAGACTTAAATAACCTCAAGACCATGAATAATAGGAAAATGAGAAAAATAAAAGAAATCGATGCAATCTGAGTATGTATTTTGTCTCTACTGTAATTTATTTAATTATAATATGTAATTTAATTCTTAGGTTGTTTAAAAACTAAATTGTGACATTGGTGAAAATTTAACACTTGGCTCTCATGTACTGCCATGAATTGGTACAGTACTGTTTTTGTGGGAATAAAGTAACCTGGTGGAACTACTAAGAGTAGGAGGGTGGCAAGGAATGGTAAGAAATGCATTTCAGTAGATACATCATGCGTGAATGTAAAAATTCTTAAAGAAGTAAGCTTGGCAAGTTCAATGCACTCAAATTAGTTCTATATATCTGAAGAGTCATGTTCTTTAGGCAGATCACAAAAAATAGGCAGTGGGATGATTATTAAGGACCTCACATGTAATATTAAGAAGTGTAGTGTTGGCTAGTTTTTGCTACAGGACAAAACAATTCTCCAAAATTCAAAGTTGTAAAACAACAGAAGTTAATTTTCTCTTTCTACATGTCTACTGCTAGCAGCAGGGTGCTCTGCTCATTGTAAATAAATAGATACCAAGGCATGCTGAAGCCTTTTAGGTATTTGACTTCAGTGTTTGCCTTGATGAGGAAGAACCACTTAAAGAATTGTGCACCTGCTCTTAAATGAAGCATGGCAGAAGTGACATGCATCACTAACCTCATGATTAAACAACAAAAGCCAATTACATGATAGATCTAAATTTAATGTGGTAGATACCAAAAAAGAGGCAAACCATATGTGTCTGCCACAATACTGAAAAATTGTTGAAGAATTTTATCAGAGATTTGGTAATTTTAATATTCAATTTAAACTATTTATTTATGAAATACTTATGAGAATAACTTGAAGAAATTAACTACTCTATAGAAGTTCTGTATTTTAATTCATAAGTGGTAAAAGAGTGAATTATTCCTAAATAATTTCTGGAAGTAGGACTCTGCTATAAGTATATAAGAAAACTTGAAGCATTATCCCAATTTGTCCAATATTATAAAGAAAAAAGACTAGTAAAGCCAAAATATTGCACGATAACATTTATTCATGATTAATCTAGAGCTTAAGGAAACTGACGTCTGTTTTAGCACATCGTATTTTTAATGTGAATCTCTTTAGGGCACATTGAACTTATGGTTCCTTCAGAAATGGTCAGCTTCACTCATGCCCAGTCCCATATATTTTTCAAGGATAACTCTTCTTGTCCAATTAAATTAGACCAGGATATTTTCACCTGATAAACATGACATAAATCTAGGCAATATTCTGTGGGAAAAATTGTATTTGACCATTTACCTAGAATGATTCCACAAGTGAAGAAGATGCATATAGTTTCATATAATTTAGTCTAGTTATTTTGACACCTGTTTTAAAAACACAAAACATTCTTTGCTGCTTATTTTCTTTCTGCCTTCCTGGCCCACTTACCATATGGCTCTACTTTTCTCTAGCTCCAGGAGGCTTACCCATACAGTCTGGGTCAACAGATTACCTTGTGGCTGGTTTTTGGTTGAGTTTGGCCATTGAAAAGCAGCAAGAGAAGATCACAGTATACAGTGGGTAAGGGTGAAGTGTTTATTTCCCTGCTCACACTCTTCCAAGTTTCCACAGGTTGTATTTTTCTACCAAATGGTGTTGTTCTTGTGAGGTTCATGTAACTCCCCCTTCCTATTTCCACTGAGCCAAAAGCTCCTTGCCTTTATTAGCCTTTGGAGACTGCACACACTTAAAACTCTCCTCAGTGGCATTTTTTTTCCTGCCAGGGCCATGACTGGTGTGCCTGCTTCAACATACAACCTCAATGCCCAACACAGTATGCTTGCTCTGCAGCCTCAAATACACTCCCACCCAATGGGATGGCCACACAATGAAGTCAGTGAGTGATTGCACTTATAAAATGCACATTACAGTGTGAGCTATGTCTTCCTTACAGTGGCCTTTTAATATTAAATAAGATGTTACATGTACACATGTTTTATAAAGTTTAAAATGTGATAATTTTGTATGGGTGATATTTTGTATGGGTATCATTTTGTATGGGTGATAAATGTAACTATGGGTTCTCTCGACTGTGTGAAATAAGCATTGTTCCTGCATGAATCAAACCATTAGTTCCTGATGGTGCTTAATTATTGTTAACATATTTTTCTTCACAGGAGCTGTCATTTAAATGTGCTTGCCAACTAGCTTGTTTATCAAAACATTCCAGGCCCTTTCAAGTTCTCATTTATACTGCCTCATGTTTACCACTCACATAAATTTGTATTATCAGTATATTTAACTATCAGCTATTTTGGAGATTGAAAAGAGAAGAGTTGATTCATCATGTGTAATATCTCATACATCTGTCATTTTATTCTACTGCCATTTGGCTAGTTCAAACTCTTATGACTTCATGTTTGAAAAATTGCAGATTTCATATTGCCTCCAGACTCACTCCCTCTATTCCAAGATACACACCCACATTCGTCTTACATAACACCACCGGATTATTCTTTTTTCCATCTACCTTTCTAGAATATTTGTCCCCTACTTTCTTCTCTTTTCAGCTACCCCTTATACTAATCCTCTCATTGGATATACACCTTTTCAATTCTCTCAGGCTATATATGCACCCACTTTTCAAAATCTAAGTAAAACCTCACCTCCTTAGAAGTGTTTTAACTAGAAAGCAAAGCTTGTATAATAATTACAGCTGAGACCACTTTAGGCCATATATTTTAGGTCCTAGTAATATGATTATTATATATTATAGTAATATTAAGGTTCACAACCACCTTGAGACATGATGCATATCTCAGACATCTTTATCCATTTCAACAACAAAACAGTTTCTTTTCAGTTTTATAATTCTTATTATTAACAAGAGCCTATTCTCCTCTAGGCCAATTTTCTCACCACATATTTGAAGTGCTTGATGGAGGTAACTGATTAGCATTAATAATTTTAGACTAGAAAAATTTCAGTAGTGCATTTTTTTGTTGTTGCACACTAAGCCCTGCTGTGTACCCGCAGGCACTATTTCTGTTATGTGAACAGCTGGATATTGTGTACTTGGTTGGCCAGTTATGTGAGTGGGTACATTAGTCATTATATAGAAACTGCTTAAAAGAATGACTCACAAGGATAGTCATCTCATTTTGGAACCAGGAAAAGAAATAAGACAAAAATTGTTCAAGGTTTTGTTATGTCTGTCACATAGCTGCAAAGCACTGTCCTGATTAACAAAAACAAATTCAAGTAAAAATGACCGCAACATAGATATTTTATTTAATTTGTATCTAAGCACTAATGAGATACTTGATTATTTTTTCTTTTATTCTGAGAGTCATAAAGTTAGTGGAAGTGATTCATTTAACTTCTGAACATCTGCATGGCCAGAACTAAGCTATAATATGTTTAATATTAAACATATTATAACATTAAATGTACCAAAATATAGCAGAGGTTGTATTTATATTTAAAATGAGAAAATTTATTTAAAATTTGTTCAAATTATTTAAAAAGAAATTTTAAAGACTTTATTTAAGTTCATATTGAGTTTGAAATTTTACATGGGTTTTCAGGCCTCTGCAATCCATGCTTTTAACTTCTGAGTTATTTACAAATAACCTATGGCCTTTTAACAGATCCCAAGAATGGCTTTGAAGTTGCTTACAGAAATACAAATACATAAAAAGAATGTACAATAAAACAAAACTGCTCAACAAAAAAATAAAAAAACGTGGTATGACACCATTAATGAAGCCAGAGTTAATGTGAGCACATGAAATGAAATCTTAACACTTTTTCTCCAACTTTGTCTCTGTTTCTACTATGCTAATAGAGTCGATAAATAGCATTTACGCACTGAAAAACAAGCTCATCAGAAGCTTCACTGTTGTTCCTGTGAGTTTTAAAAAGTCCACGTTATAATGTATTGACATTTACCAAATTTTGCTTCTCAGATCTAGGGTGTCCAAATAGTGCTTCCTGTTCAAGCAGGAAATATGAGAAATTTAAGGCAGAATACTCTAACCTTTGTCTATAGATTTTCAATTCAGACAGACCTGCATAATGATCTTTATTAGTTATACGATTTGGGGGTATATTATCTATCCACCTCCTTTTTCTCCTATGTAAAATAGGGATGAAGATGATATTTATGTCATATTTTGTGAAGTTAAAACAAAATATAGCCAATAAACAGATTAATAATAAGCATTAGTTTGTAATTATTGTGTACCATTATTAATTTCTGAGATGGAAAATGTTAACTATTCCTAGTGTTCTGCATCTACTGTCCAGCTTGAATTTGATCCATTCCTGATTACTTTGCATAAAAGAGGGCTGGATTTTTGATCCACTGCTCAACTCCTTTCTCTAAGCCTTTGATTCTCAACCAGGGGAGATTTTGACACTCATGGAATATGTGACAACATCTGTGGGTGTTGTTGATTGCAGAAGACAGCTCTTCAGAGCACAGAATTATCTGGTCCAAAATGTCAATAGTGCCAAGGTTGAGAAATTGCACTAAGCTTTTTTGTCTGGTTACTCGCCTCTCTGTTATAATCTGTCCCCAATTTTATAGATATTGAATTCTCAACTTTTCTCTGCCTCATTCACACTTATAGATAATCTATTAAATAATTTGATTCATATGTATCTTCCTAGTTTGGCCCACTGGCTTTCTCTGAATTCTGGCATACTTTCATAAACACCATTTTTTTGGAGCTTAGTCATTAGTTTCACCAAATTTCCATTTGCTCCAATCTGGAGTAGAGCTCCACTTTAGAAAAAGCTAAGTCATATAAGATATTTAATAACCTAATTACTTAAATATTTGGTTTTTCCTTCTGATATTATCTTTTAAAATTAGTAAGTGACTTCTGGTTTCCAGGCTAGATCAGATTTTTCTTGGATCAGGAGGTTTTGCTGCTCACATACGAGGTTTACAACCTCCCATTTGGGCTCAAACGGGGTCACTGATCTCCTAGGTTTCTCTGAAAGTAGGCTGGTCCTGGTTGTGGTTGCCATCACAGGGGCACAATTCACATCTGGTAGCATTGGCTATATCACAGGAGCACAGAAATAGGTCTGTTTTAGAATTTAGCTCCTCTTAATAGGCAATCATTATGTCTCCATTTTTCTGCAGCTGAGTTTAGAAAGTGAACACACCCAAAACATCCCGTTTCATAACTTACCAATATCTGTACTCATTTATTTCCTTCATGGACATATATTCTCTGTATTTCTTTTTTGTTGTTGTTGTTATCAGTCTCTGACATTCCTACACAAGAAAATGACAACAAAGCCTAAACTTCCTTTTACATAAATATTATTCAAAGTAATAACCTTTTCCCCCAGAAACCTCTAGACATTTTTAAAAGAATTAGAAAAGATATATGCCTGAGGGACAGAGAGAAAAAGTAGTACTAACGAGCCTGGCCCTACTTGCCTAACACAAAATAAATTAAATTAATTAAAACAATGTGTTCTGCATTTATAAAGAGGTTCACTATTTTTAGTGCTTATGACTCATTAATGAGAATTAGATTTTGAAGAATTTGATTCAGGATCTTGTAGATTGCATGTATTTGTCTGTGTAAATTAAGAAGTTTGATTTTTCAGTAAAAGCTCACTGTAAACCCCTGCAACAAATAATAAATATTTAAATTTTGTAGGAATTATTTACTCATTCAATAAATAATGACTCCACATTTAGTATGTTCTAAGAGGTAATGCATTTCTGAGCAAGGCAAATTTTACTGCCTCCTAGCTTTACATTCTAGATTTTAAGACGACATTGACTGCCTTGAAATTTTACTTATATAATAATATTTTATATAAGTTTTATAATAATATAATTTCTTTTTATTCTGACTCTGTGAGATTTTTGTTTACAGATATTTTTCATATTTGTGTGGATTTGTACAGTATGTGTTATAGAAATGTATTTGAGAAATCATTTTAGCCTTTAAAAATTAATTTACCTAATATATTTTAATTTTAATTAGCACTTTAATGGAGCTTCTTTCCTCTAGTCCTTCAATATCTAGAAGCTATACCCTAGAGGGTAAGTTTTAGGGATAGCTTCATTATTTAACAGTTACTGTTTTCTAAAAGAGAAATTGAAACATTTTACTTATATGTAGCAAAGTTTCAAAACTTTCTTAGTTTGGAAATTAAGTCTCCAAAATAGTTTTTCAAACTTGACTTTCTAATCTTAGGTGCCAATATAATTCTGATAAACACTATACTTCAATCATATATTTTAAACAGAGTGTCATTCCTTGCCCTTTCTCTCACTATTGTATTCTTCAAGAATACTTTCTCATATTCCAAATTCTCAATGAAATAATCATTTATCCATTCCAGAATTTACTTTTATTTTCAGTAAATATTGAGTGAATGATATTTGTGTGTTAGGAGCTGTAATCGGTGCTTGGGGATAAAGTGGTGGGATAAATAGGCATGGTTCATCTTTTTTAGAGTACATATTTTAGCTCTCGTGGTTACAAGGATGTCTTAGAGAAAATTTAAATACTACTGTGAAAGGTTGCCATATAGGCAACAACTAAGGGATATATCATTGACTTTGTTCAGTTTGGGGGACCATCATTTATACAGAGTCCTTTATTTTGTTCAATTAAATATGACAGACTGTTAAATTATTTGCTTTAATAAGGAATCCAACAAAATTATATTTTTACGCCCGAAGGGAAAAAAAGGTAAATTCAAAGTTTCCTCCTTGGTTTAACAAAGGGCTTTCCAAATGTTTATAAAAATAAAAAAGACACTTTAAATATTAACCTGGAGACTATTAGTTAAGAAAGGGAACAAAATGAAAGAGCAGAAGTTTAGGAATTAAAGATTATATTTTGGAAAACATAGTAACAAGGTAGAACGTTTGCCTTGAAACACGTATTTATTAAACACTAACCTGAACAGGATTATACATTTCCATACAAGTCTTCACATTTAAAAAGTGAATAAGATTGATGCTTTTGTTAATATTCTCAATTCACTACTTTATCAAAACTAGTTTCTTGTCACAGAACAGTGTATGCATTTCCATAACCATAAGAGAAAAAGAGAGAAGGAAACATTTTATCATTTTTTCCTTTTTAGCCTTCTTTCTTTCTTTTTCTTTTCTTCCCCCCACCCCCACCCTTGGCTTTCTCAAGCCAATCATTCGAATTCCATTTAGCTCTGAAAGAAAAATCTGAACAGAAGAGCTTAATACTAGTAACACAGCACCAGAAAAGGGCAGAAAAGAATTTCTAACAAATGAGATATGAGGGATGCGATGTTTTGCTTCTACATCTTTAACACATTTCTATATATTTTTCAAGATCATTTTGTGCTATTATATTTTGGTCACCAAGTCAAACTTTAGCAAACATAAATTATGGAGGCTGGAAGTTATTTATCTACATGGCCATTTAGTTAAGCATTGGAGATTTATTTTTGGGTTGTGCAGAAATGAAACACAAGCTTTTACTTCTCTTACTTACCAATCCTTGTTCGTGAGCAGAGTTCTACAATTTCCATAATCATTTGCTGTTATGTTGGGTATCCAATAATTCTTCTAAATGTACAAAATGAAACAATATTTTATATAGTTATGTGCCCTATTATATCACTTTGTATTATCAAGGTGATAGTTACTATATACAGTAAGGTGTTTTTGGAAACATAATATTACAATGATTATAATGAATGTATGAAGTGCTCCTTTTTATATAATGCAATATAAACTGATTAACTGATATAATGGGAGAAGACAAAAATTTTTAAATAAGTTAAATCTCATTTGAACAGATTTCTACACATGAAACATTACATTGTTCCTAACGTAACTATTGTAATATTCAAGACTTGTTATTTCATGTTACATGTTTCAAAAATACTTCTACTTTTGTTTTAAAGACAACTTTATTGAAATATAATTTATATACCATGCAATTATTCCATTTTAAGTGTACAATTAAATGATTATTAGTAAATTTACCAAG
>CAUYRT010010443.1:0-12187 GCA_963574885.1 Lepilemur ruficaudatus
CTCGGGAGGCTGAGGCAGAAGGATTGCTTGAGCCCAGGAGTTTGAGGTTGCTGTGAGCTAAGCTGACGCCACGGCACTCAGTCTAGCCCGGGCAACAGAGTGAGACTCTGTCTCAAAAAAAAAAAAAACAAAAAAAAAAACTGCACTTATACCCCCAAATTTATAAAAGTAAAAAATAAGCAACTTAGAAACATTTTTAACCAAAAAAGGGGGAGAAATTTAGACACAGACATACACACACACAGAGGAAGAACACCTGGTAAACATGAAGGCAGAGATCAAGGTGATGCATCTATGAGCCAAGAAATGCCAAGGATCACGAGCAAACCACCAAAAGTGAGGAGAGAGACATGGAATAGATTTCTCCTTCATGGCCCTCAGAAGGAACCAGCCCTCCTGACACCTTGATCTCACACTTCTACACTCCAGAACTGTGAGAAAATCAAATTCTGTTGTTTAAGTTCCCAGTCTGTGGTACCTAGTTATGGCAGCCCTAGCAAACTAATACAAGCAGTGAACAAAGAACATCTGGATTCTGTCCTCTTGGAGCTTATAATCTAGTGAGAAAGAGGTATGACTGAACAGATACAAAAATATATGCTGTGCATTCTGAGAGCAAGAGCCCAGGGGTTTACGGGAACTCATAGAGGGGGATCTAATTTAATATAGGTGGTCAGAGAAGACCTCCTTGAAAAAATACCCTAATATCCCAAAGCATGTGTAGAAGTAAGGCATGCCATGAGGGTGATGGGGTGGGAGGTGGGTTGTAAGAGAAGAGAATATCTGTGTGCAAAGGTTCAGAGGTGAGAAGAAGCATGAGACATTCCAAGAACAGAAAGAAGGTCACTGTGACTGGAGCCTACTGTGTAAAGGGGAGAAAGGTTAGAGATGAGGCTGTAGACTTGGAGTCCTGTCTTGGAGAGCCTTATAAGCCAAGTTAAGAAGCTCAGACTATATTGGAAGAGCAATGGGAGCCATTGAAGGGTTTTAAGCAAGGGGATCAAGATAAGATTCATATTTTAGAAAGACGACCATGGCTGCAGAGTAGAGAATGGATTTGAGAGCACCAAGATGGGAGTGGAGAGATCAAGTTAGGAGGCTACTATGGTAGTCCAGTGAGAAATGATGATAGCTTGTACCAGTGGGGCAATGGTAGAATTCAATGGATTTGCATATTATAATTTTGAGTTGGAGCCAATAGGACCTACTGATGGATTCGATGTGAGGAGTGAGGGAGAAATGAGAATAAAGATGACTTTTGGTTTGGGGATTAAGAACTGGATGGATGGTAAAATGAGCAAGACTGGGGGAGCAGCAGCTTTGGGGAGAGTTCTCTTTTGAACAAAGGCACTGGAGGCCCACAGATACCAAGTTAAGAACTTTTGCTGTAGGCAGTGGGAGAGGGGGAACACTGAAAAATTAAGCAGATTGGGTGATGTGGATTGATAGTTGTTTCTGAACGATTACTCCAGCAGCAGAATAAGGGGCGTATTAGAAGTGGGAATTTACAGGCCAGGAGCCAAGTTTTCATATATTTAAACCACTGAATTGCACTTTAAATAGGTGAATTGTATGGTATGTTAACTATATCTCAATAAGCTGTTATAAAAAATAAAAATACATTTAATGTTAAAAAATAAAAATACTGGAATCTGAAATAAAGTAGTGTCAGTGGGAATGGAGAGGTAAGGGGCAGATTTGAAAACTCCCAAGGAAATAAAAATGACAGAATTTAGGGATAGTTTAGAAAGAGAAGTGATGAAAGGAGGAGGAGTCTGGGATGATTCCTGGGTTCTTTCTTAAGCACATGGATGGAATCTATTGAATTATAAAATTCAATGCCAATTATAAATTTCATTCCTTTTTATGACCAAATAATATGTCATTGTATGGATATGCCATATTTTGTTTATTCATCAGTTGACACAGTCACTCTTTAACCTCCTCCTATTGGGCTTTCATCTTCACCATTCCACTGAAAATACTTTTGTCAATGACACCAATGATCTCCATATTGCTTTTAAATGGTCACTTCTATATTTTCATATTATTCAACCTCTTAAGCATTCAGCATGATTAAACACTCCTTCTTTCTTGATATACTTTCCTTACTGGGTTTCAGTGACACCGTATTTTCCTACCGAACCAGTTGCTTCCTTCTGTTTCTTTGCTAGTTTCTCCTCTTTTATACCACCTCTAAATGTTAGAATGCTCTAGAGTTTGACCTTGGGCCTTCTCATCACCTATACTCTCTAAATGATTTCATCAAGTCCCATGGCTTTACATATTATCTCTGTATGTTGGTGACTCCAAAGTTTTTATCTTCAGTCCAGACCTTTTCTCTGAGCTCCACATTCATATAGCCTACCTCCTGCTTTACCACTTCCTTTAGATGTCTAATAGACATTTCAAATTTTATATGGGCGAAGCAAAACATTTGACTCCCTACCTCCTACTCCATCCCCACATACTTGCTCCCCACACAGCATTCCCCATTTCAGTACATAGCATCATATTTCAATGGTTGCTCAGGCAAAATCCTAGGAGTCATTTGTGATTCCTCAATTTTTCTTCAGCCTTTACATCTAAACCCTGAAAAATTCCAATGGACTATATCTAAAAAGTATATCAAAATTTGACCACTTCTCACCACCTGCACCATTGGCCTAGTTTAAGCCTGGTCCAGAGAGAGTTAGTCATCCCATACTTCAGACTCAAAAGCGGGGAGGTTGGGAGGGGGAAGAGGGATGAAAAATTACCTGTTGGGTCCAATGTACACTATTTGGGTGATGGGTGCACTAAAAGCCCAGACTTCACTGCTGTGCAATATATCCATGTAACAAAACTCCATTTGTACCATTTAAATCTATGGAAATAAAAAAAAAAAGTAAAGGTAAGAGCAGAAATTATTGGCATTAAAAACAAGAAATTAATAGAAAAAACTACTGAAACAAAAAGCTGGTTCTTTGAAATAAATCAATAAAGTTGATAATAAACCTCTAACAAGTTTGACAAAGGTGAAAAGAGAGAGGATAAAAATCACCAATATCAGACCAGGCACGGTGGCTCATGCTTGTAGTGCCAGCTACTCGGAAGGCTGAGGCAGGAGGATCACTTAAGCTCAGGAGTTCGACGCTGTAGTGCACTATGATCATGCATGTGAATAGCCACTGCACTCCAGTCACAGCAGCATAGTGAGACTCAGTGTCTCTTAAAAACAAAAATCACCAATATCAAGAATGAAATAAGGTTAGCACAGCAACTTCTGTAGCCATTAAAAGGATAACAAAGGAATACTACAAACAACTTTACAGTCATAAATTCACATGCAGGAACTTGTGCTACACAATATTCTAACATCTTTATTTGTAATAGCGAAAAGCTGGAAAATACCCAGATGTTCTTCAATAGGTGAATGGTTAAACAAACTGTGGTATACCATACCACGGCATACTGCTCAGCAATACAAAGGAATTAATTACTGATGTATGCAACAACTTGGATGAATCTCGAGGGAATTATGCAGAGGGGAAAAAAAAGCCCATCTGAAAAGGTTAGGTACTATATGAGTCCATTTATACAACATTCCCAGAATGGCAAAACTATTATGATAGAGAATAGATTAATGGTCGCCAGAGATGGAGGAGAGGGACTGGGTGTGGCTGTAAAAGAACAACACAAGAGAGTTTTGTGGTGATGATACAGTTGAGTATCTTTTCTTTTTTATTATTTTTTTTTATTTCAACATATTATGGGGGTACAAATGTTAAGGTTACGTGCATTACCCTTGCCCCCTCTCCCCCTCCCCCCTCCAGTCAGAGCCTCAAGCAGTTGAGTATCTTGATTGTGGTGGTGGTTACACAAATCTTCACATGTGATAAAACTGCATAGAGCTACACACATACAAAAACACACACGAGTATATGTATAATTGGTAGAATTTGAATAAGCCTTATTTTTACAATCTGTAAAGAGGTATCACATCACAACTACCCCAGAGGGTTGCTGGGATGACTCAGTGAGATAAAAAATGCCTAGCAGTATACCTCCTGGCATATAGTAAAAGCTTACTGCTCACGCCTGTAATCCTAGCACTCCGGGAGGCCAAGGCAGACGGATCGCTCAAGGTCAGGAGTTCGAAGCCAGCCTGAGCAAGAGCGAGACCCCATCTCTACTATAAATAGAAAGAAATTAATTGGCCAACTAAAAATATATACAAAAAATTAGCCGGGCATGGTGGCGCATGCCTGTAGTCCCAGCCACTTGGGAGGCTGAAGCAGTAGGATCGCTTGAGCCCTGGAGTTTGAGGTTGCTGTGAGCTAGGCTGACGCCACGGCACTCTAGCCCAGATAACAGAGTGAGACTCTGTCTCAAAAAAAAAAAAAAAAAAAGCTTACTATAAGTGGTATTATTAGTAGTAATTATCATTATCATTATTATTATTATTTTACCACCCACCTCCAGTGGTAGCCAATGCCTAGAACCCATGCTTTTGGATTTCACTCATTATAAATCCAAGTGAGGTTGGTCTTTTCTGTCTGCATCCTCTCAAAAGCTTTTGAGAAAATCTCCAGGCTTCAAGTAAACCCTTACTTATTTGGGGTCTACCCTGTGGTTTTGACTGAGTTTCACTTTGATATTCGGGTTCAGTCAAAGGTAGAGTTCAAAGTGAAATTGAACACTTTTATGCAACTACAGCTGAAGAAGGTTTGCAAAATGGAAACTGCTGAGTTTTGCAACAATTTTTGGTCAGTTTGCTTTCTTAGGCCAGACATCTGTGTCCACAAGCATGGAGCCATGAGCCCAAAGGAGAGAAATAGGTTTCGGAAGAGAAGAAGCACCTTCCTATATCTGGTAGTTACCCTGGGTGAGAAGGAGAGATGGTTGTAGGAAGGTGAAAATGGGATCCTGTCCAGCTCAGTGTCTGCTGAATGTACCAAGTCACCTTCGGGCGGTTTCTTTTAGTCAGAGGCATGTTTTACTGAGGCTGTAGGTGGGCGAGGGTCAATGCAAATGCCTCCTCCCAACTTCTCAGATGGGAAATAACTATGGAAACACCATAGACCTGTCAAAAGCACAGGAAATTTGTTGTGTAAAGTATGGAACACAAATCAACGGTGTTATTAGTTCTACAGCAGTATAAAAATAAAGAATTGTTCATGAAAATGGAGAATTAAAGCTCAATGATATCACATTTAAATAATCGGCACTCCCACATTTTAGTCATTATACCCATGACTCAGGTTATATAATACATTTGCCAATGAAAACTCCTTTCTGGGGTGCCTTCTGGGTATAGCCCTATAGATGCACACCTTTTTTAAGAAAAAAAATAATTTTTATTTCAAAATATTAAGGGGATACAAGTGTTTTTGTTACATGGATGAATTGTATAATGTTGAAGCCAGGGCTTTTAGTTTATCCTTCACCAGAATGATGTACATTGTACTGGATAGGTAAGTTTTTATCCCTCCCTGGCCTCCCACCCTCCCCCTTCTTAGTTTGCAACAAACATCCTTTATAACACTTTATGACCATATATACCCACCATTTAGCTCCCACTTATTAGGGAGAACATGGATGCATACCTTTTAAATGCCATGCTAAACAGCAATTTTGTCAGGAGTAGTTAAGAAATAAAACCCTGGGCAAATGGTAGGTCTTGGAACATCTGTTCAGGAAAAATAATTTGGCATACTGGTCAAAGGAGCTTGTGAGTATAACATAGACTAAGAGGGTTATTTTTCTACGTTGTTTCTGAGTTTTAATTTCTCCGTTTTCTTGGAGATTTTGTAATGTATTGTCTGATAAGGGAATTAGGAAGAAAAACAAAGATACCAGATAATGTCCCCTTCAGCCCAGCTAAATGCATGCTCCTGAGTTCGCTCAAATATCACTTCTCCAGGGAAGCCGTCTCTGACCTTTCCTCCAGCCCCATTAGGTTGAATCTCTATGGGATCTCACAGTCTCTCACTCTTTTTCCTCAGAGTGCACATCACGTTTATAATTAAACAACAAAGTGTGTAATTGTTAGCTTAATGCTTTGGTTTTGTGCTAGACAGTATACTCTGAAGATAAGGACTGTGTCCATCTTAATCACTGCTTACCAGGGACTCCTGGCTCAGAGCCTGGCACATAGTGGGTGCTTAGTTAATATTTCTGAATTAACTCAATTTCCCCACCCATCCTTTATCTGAACTAGCTCGATGGTCTTCTATTCCTTGCAAACAAGAAACTTGAGTAGAATGTAAAGGAATAAATAAAAACTCAGAGTCTTTGAGAAAACTCAGCACAGGTTTATTTCCTAGAATTAATTTGCAAAAAGATTAATCCTGTTTGTAACACTAAAGGCTTGCATTTCAGACTTGGATGCTCGGATAACTAGATCTGCTCCCTCTTCTCAGCCTCAGCGTAAAAGGTTACACTGCTCCTTCTTTCCTCACCTCCATTCTAGTTTCAGTTTTAGGTTGCTAACCTGACCTTTAGTTTTAGAAAAAGAGGCACTGAATGCAAAGAGAAAGTAGGTATTTTCCCCAGATGTCATTACCAACGTGAGACAACATCAGTTCTTAGATTCCCTGTAGTTAGGGGCCTGACAGAAGTTCAAGGTCCCTGTTCCTCATACATATACCAGAAGGTAATCCATCCTTATCCCGAAGCCAATTTTTCTTGAAAAAGTTGGGCTGCAGTGTTTGTAGAGAAGAGAATGATGTTGTTTATGCTTCGTCCATGAAACTCAAGGGCTTAGCAAACACCAGACTTTTGAATACAGGATTTAATAATTGCTCTCCCAAATGAGGTCTTTGGTCACATTTATTAATAGTTCAGTATTTAACAAATGCACCCGATTTCCTTCTTCTCCCTCACCTGCAGTATTCAGGCAGAACTTGGAAGCCCTGGGCCAGGGCTGTTGTATTGCAAAGCTCTATACTAGGTGGGAGGCTGCACTAGAAACTAAACCCCACCACCCACTCAGAAGGCAATATTTCAAGGATTACATAAATTCACAAGAAGAGCAAGGCACTTCTTGAGAATATCTTTTAAAAATATTGCTTATTCTCTAATGCTGAATATGTTGGCAATATATTTTAATATATTAAAAGGCATAATTTCTACCTTTGTTTCCAAGACAGGTGGCTACTCCTAGTTGACTTTTGATTTCAGTATAAGATGCAACATCATCTCCTCAGGAAGCCTTCCTCTACTCCCACGAGTACGGTGCCCTCCTCTGTGCTTCCAGAGCACCCCAGCAGGCCCCACAGAGCACTTGACCCTGTGCTTCCTTCTGCCGTTTCCCCATAGACTGAGAGCCACTGAGAGCAAGGACCACATCTTTTTTATTCAATCAATTCTGCCCTGTCTTGTTTCTGGGCCTTTATTCCGAATTGTACTTCAGGAGTTTGCTCAGGCACCTACCTCCTATGTGAGGCCTTTATCAACACCCTCCCGTGTTCCCCACCCTAAGCTGTAATCCCACAGCCATATGGCCCACTGGATTTACTTTAACCATCTATTTGCTAGTCTGTCTCCAAGGGTATGCTGGTAAATGTTTAATAACTGATTTTCTGAAAGGAAAACAATTCCTAGTTTGGAGCAATTGCCCATTTCCATGGTGTAAATATTCCTACCATGGCCAATTTCAGCTACCAATATGTGGTCAGACAACATTGAGTTGGGGAGAAATGCCCAGCAGCACACCATTATATATTAAAAAGATTTCCACCATACTGCTGGAATAGATATAGATAACCTCAAGGACATAGATAATAATAAAAGGCAGTAAAATAATTAGGAAGTGATAAGTTTGGGGTATTTATGACCCTGGTTTTCAGTATATTTTATTTAATTGTAAGGTTATGTAAATTTATTTTTAATAATTGTGTATTTAACAAACGGTTTGCAAAATTTCTGAACATTTATCAACTCTCCTGAGTCAGTAGGAGCTGGCTTTGGCACATCACTATCTGTGAACTTGAGAACTAAGACTGGGCCTGTCTTGCTCCTCATTGCACCTCCAGCACCTAGCACAGAAGAGTACTCACTAATGTTCCTTGGAGGCAGCCAGGCATATCCATTCTTTTGTCCTCACTTTAAAAAGAGTTGAGTAAGAGAGAGCTCAGTGTGCTATTTAGCCACAAAGGCCACTCGGCAAGTGCTCTAGAGGAAGCCATACCAATCTTAGCTAAGAACAAGGTCAGATCTCCATCATCTAGAGCACTTCACTGCCAACTTCCTGCATGTTAAGCTAATGTGCTACTCCCCATTGAGAAACCGGACAAGGCTCTGCTAAGTGTTTTATCTTTTCCTTGTGGGGTTAGCACCAGCTTTCTTCCTAAAGAAGCAAGCAAGATAGTACACGTCCTATCTTAATGCCGAATTCGCACCAAATCCCATACAGCAAAAGAGAACTCTTGCCTCCATTAGAGTTAACTTAATTCCAACCCAGTAGGAGAATCTAGACATTTCCCTGAGGTTTCTTGTAATGGTTTTGACTATCCCAAAACATCAGGCCAGCCACCAGCAGGATAGAATCACAGGAATAGTTATGATGTGCTTGCCACTAAATCCTAGCTGCAGTAAGCCTACCTTTCAACTATTGGTAGAACCCTGTAGAAATGAACTGTTTTTTCTTACCTAGCAGTGAAGATTCACTAATAGAAATGAACTTTTAATAATCACAGCAATGGCTAACATGCCATCTGTGCTTTCTACCTCTGTGCCAAGCACCATGTAAAGCCATCCTCATAGACTAATTAATAAGGCCTCATATAAAGTCCTCACCCAATTGTCAGTTTGCTGGGGCTGTTGCCAATCCAGTAAGACCAGACTGCAGTTGGGATCAAAAGGTTCTGCTTCACTAAACATCCAAATAATGTCATGGCTCTCTAAGAAATCACAACTGGGGGGAAAGTGTCCCCTCAGTGACTGGTTTCCTTTGTGCCAAGATGGTGCCATTCAAACTGGCAGGAGATGTGGCTTCTTCAGTGACTGTGCCCAAGTCACCTTGAATCACTCCATTATGAAGCATGGCAGGAAGAGATCCCATGGGTTCAGCTTTGCCCTTCTCTGACATCCGTTCAGAGAGTTAAAATTCATTGTTTTTTCAGGGCAGTGGGTGACATTACTCATGGTCCCCTACGGATCTTCAATAGGTTGACATTTAAAATCATTTGAATAAATCAAAGTGACAGAGGCACCTTAAGTTGCTGAGTTGGGTAGATAATAGAGAGTGAAAAAGACATTTTCATTTTCTTGCTGATAAGCAAAATAAGTAAATTTTGAAAAGGAAGTGGGATACTGTGTGGGAGGAACCTTCTCAGGGAAAGGGCTGCGATGGTACTTCTGTCTTGGCCAGTAATAAACTGGTGGGGAACTGTTTCAAAACTATCCATCATGCGCACCTTAAAAACCCAATATGTAGAACCCACACTTTTCCTGAAAACAAGAGAGCCCTGATTTGTTAAGTCCTACCGCTGGAATAGAAGTTCTCAGTGTCACTTGGAGAAATGAATTCTGTTTCCCTTAAGTGAAACTTGAGCCTTGGTCCCCTAAGGCTGTTGCCTCATATCTTTTGCTACAAAAGATCATTGGTAGAAACACAAGCTTAGTTGCTCTTCTATTTGTGTGAAGAAACAGCCTAACTCTGCTGTCAAGCTGCTTTGTTCAAAATGTGTTTCATCCCTGGTGGTCTAGTGGCTAAAACAAAACAAAACAAAATGTGTTTCAAGGATTTGGGGAGTGAAAAAAAATAAAGCAAGCAAGCAAACAAACAAACGAAACCCCTAAATTGGCCTGCTATTTAGGTCAGAAGTTAGAAAATGCAGTTGCAAGCTTAATTCAGGAAGGAAGATCTTTTTTATGCTAATCAACTACTAATTATAAAATAGGTGATAGCAGGCATTGTGAGGAACTCAAAAGGAGGGGGTGAGGGTGGTGCTACTTTATAATTTAGTCAGCCTTGATTGGAAAGTGGGCGTTGTAAGATTTGGCACCAAACCCCAGCGAGTCACTGTGTAGCATGGGTTTCTCTCACTTTGGGCTTTCAGTTTGGACACAGTAAGAATGAGCCAAAAATTAAAGCCAGAAGAGACAATTTTAAAACGGCAAGCTGCAAACAAGGATAAGCTCCAAGCTCCTTTGCAAATAGAAGTGAAATGATGGGAATAAACTGTCGAGGCCTGCGGGGAAGGAAACACACAGAGGTGGTCAATTCCATGCCCAAATAATGCCCTTGAAGTAGTCTCTAAGATCCTGGGCTTAAGAGGATGGGAGGCACTAAAGCCGTTCTAACACCAAATCATAACATTGCCATTGTTGCCTCCCTAGAACCAAGTCAGGGGAAGTGTGTTTTAGGCCTAGGAAGTACAGTCACATGTTGCTTGATGACAGGCACACCTCTGAGAAATGCGTCCTTAGGTGATTTTGTTGTGCAAACATCATGCAGTGTACCTGCACAAACCTGGATGGCATAGCCTACTACACACCTAGCCTATATGGTCCAGCCCATTGCTCCTCGGCTACAAACCTGTACAGCATGTTACTGTACTGAATATTGTAGGCAAGTGTAATACAATAGTAGTTATATATCTAAACATAGATACATTAGTACAGTAAAAATATGGCATAAAAGACGAAAAATGGTACACCTGTAGAGGGCACTTCCGGTGAATGGAGCTTGCGGAACTGGAAGTTGCTCTGGGTGAGTCAGTGAGTGAGTGGTGAGTGAATGTGAAGGCCTAGGACACTACTGTATACCACTGTATACTTTATAAACACTGTACACTTAGGCTATACTATATTTATTTTAAGATTTTTTTCCTCAATAATAAATTTACATTGGATTACTGTAACTTTTTTACTTTATAAGCTTTTAAATCTGTTTTTAACTTTCTTTTTTTTTTCTTTCTTCCTTTTTTTATTTTTTGAGACAGAGTCTCACTCTGTTGCCCAGGCTAGAGTGCCGTGGCATCAGCCTCCTCAAAGCAACCTCAAACTCCTGGGCTCAAGCGATCCTCCTGCCTCAGCCTCCCAAGTAGCTGGGACTACAGGCATCTGCCACCATGCCTGGCTAGTTTTTTCTATATATTTTTAGTTGTCCGGCTAATTTCTTTCTATTTTTTTAGTAGAGACGGGAATCTCACTCTTGCTCAGGCTGGTCTTGAACTCCTAGGCTCAAACCCTAACTCCTGACCTCAAGGGATCCTCCTGTCTCAGCCTCCCAGAGTGCTAGGATTACAAGCATGAGCCACCGCACCCTGCCCTTGTTTTTACCTTTTTGACTCTTGTAATAACACTTAGCTTAAAACACAAACACATTGTACAGGTGTGCAAAAATATTTTGTTTATATCCTTATTCTATAAACTTTTTTTCTATTTTTAATTTTTTTTTACTTAAAATTTTTTTTTTTTGTTAAAAGCTAAGACACAAGCACACACATTAGCCTAGGCCTATAAAGGATTAAGATCATCAATATCATCGTTTTCCACCTCCATATCTTGTCCCACCGGAAGCTCTCATGCATGGAGCTTTCATGTCCTATGATAACAATGCCTTCTTCTGGAATACCTCCTGGAGGTATTATGTTGTAGCTGTTTTTTTTTTATTGCAGCATATTATGGGGGTATAAATGTTAAGGTTATGTACATTGCCCTTGCCCCTCTCCCCTCTCCAGTCAGAGCCTCAAGCCTGACCATCCCCTAGACGGTGCACATTGCATTCATTATGTATGTATATACCCATCCCCTCCTCCCCCCTCCAGTCTGCCTGACACCCGATAAATGTTGTTCCTGTGTGTCCACTTAGGTGTTGATCAGCTAATACCAATTGGCTGGTGAGTACATGTGGTGCCTGTCCATCCATTTTTGGGATACTTCACTTAGTAGAATGGGTTTCAGCTCCATCGAGGAAAATACAAGAGGTGCTATATCACCGTTGCTTCTTATAGCTGAATAGTACTCCATGGTATATATATACCACATTTTATTAATCCACTCATGGATTGATGGGCACTTGGGTTGTTTCCACAACTTTGCAATTATGAATTGTGCTGCTATAAACATTCGAGTGCAAGTGTCTTATTTATAGAGTGTCTTTTGTTCTTTTGGGTAGATGCCCGGTAGTAGGATTGCTGGATCAAATGGTAGATCCACTTGTATCGCTTTCAGGTATCTCCATATTGCTTTCCAC